>SNQJ01S0046246.1:74968-91355 GCA_010110895.2 Picea sitchensis | reverse complement strand
AATGAGTTTGACATTAGAAACCCCGAATCCTGATATTTAACCAGGGGTTGGCATTTCGCAAATGCCGGTTTTCTAGAGATTTCTCACTTGTGGGAGATTAATCCAAAATTTTTAAAATTATGATAGTGGGTGTGTTACATAAATGTCCTAACTTATGAAGTACGAACTTATTAAAAATCTTTAACTGAGATTAACTTAATTAATTAAGATTTGATATTTCAAGTTTTACTGCTTCGTGGAATTGAAATTTAGTTCCTTGTTATATTCTCGAAAGGCTATTACCTGTAGTGATGTGTCGAAGATGATGTCATTTTATATGACGTGTCGAGGCTGTTGGAGCCACCTTTGTTTTTCTAGCCCGTCTCGAATTTCATGTCTTAATGCTCGAAATCGAAAGATGGTTTTCGTATTTTTCGTCTGTGGTTTCAAAATCTCTGAAGTCTTATCACGCAAGCAACGATGATTATTGTACTCTCGAGGCGAGTTCTACTTTTCGGAAAAAAAAAATTCCCCTTTTGTTCTAACTTGGGATTTCTCATGTTGGATTCTATAGATCACGTAGTTCACAAGTCCCGAGCAACGAAACGATGAAATCGCTTTAAAATTTCTCCTAGGGTAGTAACGGGAGTAAAATTTTCCTGAATCATGATTAAACTTCATCGGGTTTTCGTGCCTTGACGTTCACTAAATATAAAAGTTTATTGTCGTAACCCCGATAGCCAAAACCATGAAGTCCTTATTTTAGTAACCCATGTCAAGGTTAAAAGTAAAAGCTAATCCATGGTTAAGTTCTGTTGGCAATTCGCCACTCGGCGTTTTCTCTTTAAAAAGTTTCGCTGTCTAAGCCCCGACTCGCGAAGTCACGATAAGGATATGAACATAATTAATGAAACACTTAATCCAAGTTTATCTTCCCTTTTAATTAAAACATATTATCGCGATCTCGCGGTTTCGCAGCTCGTCATGCAAACTTCCCGGAAACTTACCTTCGAAGCTCTGAGTCGTGATATGGAGAATATAAATAATTACGTAATTAATTAAGCGCCTAATCACAATTACATTTTTATTAATCAAAATCAATCATCACAATTTCGGGGGTTAGAGGTTCAAAGGGTTAAAGCAAGATTTCTCGATACAACGAGTATCGAAAGGTTAATTGACTTTGGTAAAATCAGATTAATTAAGCTAAATCAATATCTCCCATGTTTTGATGCTTTCATAGTTTACGAAGCAGTCTTAATCCTTCCTTACACCAACTAACATTTCAAACCGCCAAAATTTATTGCTTTAATTAGAAATAAGGTGAATCGAAAAATAAAGATCGGGTTTTTATTGCTAAATTTATTTCTAAACATGATTTGACAGATCTGTTCTAAAAAGTACCGAGTTTTTGAATATATAGAGTTGTTATTCATTATAACAAACTCATTTCTATATTACGCAGAGAACATTTTCTCAGCGAGCTAACTTCTGTATGTATACATATTTTTATCGCAGAAGAGCTAAAGCAGGATATCCCGTCATGGCCCCGCGAAAAGCATCCAAAGCCAGTGTTGAGGTTCCGGGACAAGGTTCAAATAACATCGTTGATACTTCACCTTGAAGTGTCGACTTCGTATCAAACTGGTCATTCGTTTCTGATGTTCTGCAGGTCGAATTAGTGGATTATTCTAATGATTCCAGTGAAAATGAAAAGGACAACATAACCACCAAATATAAGATCGCCATTCAATTGGGAATGCATAAAGTAGCGTCCAGGCCACGATTTCTCCCCTATTACGATATGGTCCGATGGGCATTAGACCATGTGGACATACCAACCAGAACCATCATGAATGAGCAGAAGGTCACCATCGGGACTTTCAAACCTGAACATCTGCAAGCTATGTACAAGTTGCCCATAGCGTCTGACCTTACATATGGTGCCGAATTCTTGGAAGAGTTCAAACAGAAGGAATGTGTGTAGTATGACAAGACCATGTCTAGCTTAATAAGAGATTTGGTTTCGCACCCTACGAAGTTCAGGGCAGACAGTCATGGTATATATTCAATAGCTTCCTTGGAACCACAATTCAGGTATGTAGCTATGATGACGTGCAGATTATACGGGAGAGAGGACACCTCACATTTCTTTCTTCAATGGGTGCCTCTAATACATCGAGTTGCTAAAAGCTATTCTTTCATCTAGGTGAAAATGTTGTCTGATAGATTGACCAGTCGGATTACAGAGTATCAGGCGCAGAAAGAGAGCAGAAAGATTTCTTCATTTTTTATGTCTGCATACATTATGGATGATGTATGCTTTCTAACACCATTTCCCTTGATGAGCTAGAGTTGGACTCCAACAGAGGCCGAGCCCGTCCACGTCTATCATTCGAAATTATGGGAAAACAAAGTGGCAGATTTTGTATATGAAATCTTCAACTGAGTGATGGTACCTCTGCATGTCACCATTTTCGGCCACTCGCCACCCATGATCTCGGACAGTATAGTGACGAATTTGAGAAGTATAGTTGACTAGTATGTAGAAGCTGAATTCTCATATCTTAGAGTTTTCGGGGCTTCTGTTCCCCCACATGCATTGCCATTATTCATTCCCGACAAGCTGGCTTGTCATGAGGTTGCTAGACAAACAGTAATCGGTGGCATAAGCAAGGAGCTTAAGGGATAGTCGAAGAAGGTATGGCCACCTTTTCCTGTTCATTTAAATTCATATTCTTTATTAGATTTCAGGCATGCTAAAGATGAGGCAGCAGCCCTGGAAGACCTAAAATTTGTCCTTATTGAATTCAAGAAGCACGATCCACAAAGGGTCGTGAGTAATCATTTGGCCAGTTGCAGACTCAAGATATTTGAGCACAAAAATTCACCCTTGGATGACATTTTCCGACGCACAAGATCTTATGCCCAGATTTTAGCTCGGATCCAAACATTGGCACCTGAAGAGAGGGCCGATGTTCTAAAATTCCAAGAACATAGACACAGTTGTCTTCCCGCAGTATTACGGGGTGAGAGTCTGAGTACAACGGAGGTGAAACAAAAAGATGCCAAAGGCTCCAAGGATGCGACTCTTGGTCAAGAAAAACACCAGGACCAGGGATGATTTTAAGGATGGAAATTTATTTTTAAATGTAGAAAACTTGGCAAATCTTATTAATCCTTCATATTCCAACTATAAATGTTTGGCGATATTTTTATAAAAATATTCAAATTTATAAGGATTTTATATAGTTTGTATAAAATTTTGGCAATTTTTAAGTTAAAACAACTTTATCCTATAGAATTTGGGTGAATCATTTTTAGAATAGCGAATCTTTTTTTGGGGGAAAACATGGAAAATTAGCCCATGAGAGAAATTTATCCCCTAAAATCATCCCTGACCAGGACCGGGGAGAGAAAACTAAGAGTCTGAAAGTAGAGATAAAGACTCCTGACCCGCCAAAGCAGCAGACTCCAGTTACTACTCCGGGACAATCAGCGAAGAAAATCGGAGATCCTATCACATAAGTTACTCCCTTGCAGTCAACTCAGGGAAATATTGATGCAGGGTTGATCTTAAATGAAGAATTGAGGCCTATAAGGGTGGAAGAGATCCCTCCGAATGAGTTCTTCTTAGATAAGAAGAGAAAGGAAATGGTAAAGAGAGAATTCTATCAGGAAGGGAAATCGACAGTCAAGAAATACAAAGTTATGACTGATGGGAAGGACAAGAAGAACGAACAGTTCGCAACGAAAATAACTGGGACATTAGGGGTATATGCCACAGCGAACCAATTTTTAGTCTGGATTTTGAAAAACTAGCTGAAATGAAAAAATCGCCTCATCAAGACCCTAGAAGCCAGACTAGCCACAGCAGTGGAGGCTGCCAAAGACCAGGCGAGTGTAGGAATAGAGAAAGCAAGGTTGGCCAATAAAAGTGAGATAGAGCTGCTCAAGACTAATATCGAAGAAACATAGTTGGTGGTTCGAAATGGTCAGATGCAAGCGGGCCAGCAAAAAGATTTGATCAAATAGCTACAGGCTAGAGTGGAAATCTCCGAAAGTAAAGTGATAAATATCGGGATGCTCCAGTCCCAGGCGATGGAGATTCGGAGCAGAGTCTCTGCAGCCCAATGAAATTTACTCACCAAGGTAGAAGTGATTCGGGACAAATGTTTGTTGGTTAATCAAGTTTTGGAGAATTTATCTTCTACAGAAAGAGAACCTAGAGTAGCACGGGTCGCCTTTCAAGAGGCTATGATAGCGACAAACAATATGGATTCGGGAAGTACTCCCAGGTTTACCATTTTGGAGCAAACCAGAGGAAACATTCTATTAAAAGAATGGGAACACAGCATCTCGAAAGGTAAGCTACAAGCCAAGAGGGTAACAAAATCCTTAGAAGAGGATTTTAGCTCTATAGATGGTAATCTTCTAGGCATTGATAGCGGAGGTAATGTCGAGGCATTGATTCAGATGAATATGGAAAAAAACTCACTTGATTTAAATGAAAAAGAGGAAAGAAATTCAGTCGAGATCTCCCAAGTGACTATGGGTGGACATAGTCCAAATAGACAAATGTATGATTAAACCAAGCATGCAATTATGCGCTATTGACATCATAGATAGACAGATGGAAGACAGGCTTCTGCAATTAGCCCGAGATTGTTACTCTTTTGAAGCCAATTGTCAAGGAGAACCGTCAAGGCTAATATCTCGGTTGGTTGAAAGATGTGTCACCTGTATTGAGTGTTAGCGATAATCCTAGTCATGGGTTCGAGAGCATTCGGGTCTGCAAGTTGCACGAAACGCTTAAGCGCAGCGCGGGAGGATCCCTGTTTTTTCCAAGTAGCAAGTCAAGTGAGCAAGCAAAGTGTCATCGCCATCATCCAAGGTCGATGATCTCGCGAACTCGGGAGTTCGCAGGATAAAGACACAAGTATTGGGTGCTCAAGTCGCGAGGACACGAGAAGCGAGAAGGCGAATAACCATTGGATCTGGATCGAGGAGAACCGTTGGATCTGCATGTGGGATCACGTATCGGGGCCTCGCAAGAAAAGGCTCGAGAATTTGGGCATGGGAATCACGAGATTGCGAGAAGCGATATCTCGACAGCTGGAGGCAATGGGGGCCATAGCCGAGTCGGCAAGTGGAATACAGGTGGCATGAAGCCTCGAGATCTCACTACGAGAAGTCCTGAAGTATTGGTGTTAGGATCCATGAGACGTGAAGTGCCGAAGGCATCCCAGACTTGGGCCCACAGTCTTGCCAAGGTGATCAGAACTGTCCATCAAAGAGGGACACCTGGCATGCGATTGGGGCTCCTCACCTCCTCGTCCCTCGTAACTTTGAAGCTGAAGGATTAACTCCTCCCAGCCGCGAGTCGCGAAGTGCCAAGGGCGTCCAGAGCCTGGGCCCATAGTCTTGCCGAGGTGATCAGAACCATCCATCAAAGAGGGAAACCTGGCGCATGATTGGGGCTCCTCACCTCCTCGCCCCTCGTAACTTTGAAGCTGAAGGATTAACTCCTCCCAGCCGCGAGTCGCGAAACGAAAAAAAGCGCCTTTGAAGATAGGTTTAAGGTCACAACCCGTGGTCATTTGGGGGTGATAGAAAGAACTGCGCAAGGGGCTGAAGCGTTGGGTTTGACTGCAGAAGGGATCACTGTTTTCTCCAGGTGCCAATTCAACTCAACCTCAATCCTAGTACCTTCTCGGAGTGAATGAAGAAGAGAGAGGGTGATTGAAACCTCGCCTCACTCATTAATGGTATGGGATGGAGGGTCTAGTGAACCATCTGCTCGAAGAAGTCCTGTGCATCAATTTTCTCAAAGATGCCATGCCGAAGTCCTCAGCTCGACAGAGAAGTCTGTGCACGCTAGCCCGGCACTTAATGGCTCAACTACTCTCCTTACGGGAGCCATGCGCAGTTAAGGTGGCGCTTGAAGAAGGATTTCAGTACGATTTTGACTGAAAAGACACCAAGCCTTTGGTGACTGGGCACGCCTTTGTGAGGAGATTTTTCCTGAGTATATAGACTCAGATGTTGTATTTTGTAAGCATCGATGGTTGAGCAGAGCTCCCAGGTTGTAAAGTTTTAATGAGGCACTGATACTCTGGTTATGTATAGACTTTTGAGACTTCTTGCCTTATGGATGCCAGTTTCTTTTACATCTTTGTTACACTGTGTTAGAGTAGCTCGGAATTGGAGGATCCAGTTGAGTTGTAGCTGTTATAGGATGATGTATGTTGGATCACTGTAATAGTTGCGTTGTCTCTAATCAATCCTTGTGATTTTTCTTAACGCTGAGTGACTTGGAATTGGAGGATCCAGTCAAGTCTCCTTTCAGTTTCTTGAGACCTTGAACCAAGAGGATCTTGTATTCAGAGTCTTTCCTCTGCAAACCGCTGGAAGCCTGTTGCCTAAAGTTGTTTGCTCACCTTTCTTACTAAGTCTTCCACCTGCTCATCTTTTAATCAACCAACTCGCTGAAGTTAGGATTCCAGACTTCCTTTGTTCTTTACGTACCAGATCCAGTGCCCGAGTTAGAGTGATATCTCCTCAAGCCTTTGTCTCCATTTGATCACCCCTTTATAAACAAATCGTGAAATTAAACTGATGGGTGTCGGGCTCTGCTCCTGCAAGCAATCCAGGAGTGACTTTCGACGCTAACATTTTCTGGCGCCATTGCCGGGGAAGAAGTTGAATATTTTCCCCAGGATTGAATGACAATGATCGACTGATTTTGAAGGTGCATCAGATATCAGAACTATTGAGATTGCTACTGTGCACCTGGCGACTCCATTGTGATGTCTCCACTAGAGCGAACCCGCTGTTTTAATTGTGGCTTCCATAGGCAGACATACGCGGTCACATCCACAATTGCCTCTAGCTACACTTGTAACTGATCCAGAGGTGGTTCTCAGAAAAGGAAAGGTCCTTGAAGAAGAAGCTTCCACTGCCGAAATAGGTAATCCACCATTTTCTCCTGTAAGACCTCCTTTTTCTCCTCCTCAGTTTCTTGATAGACCTCCTTCAGAGGTTTCCCGTTTCCTGAATTTTGGGAGTGTTCCTGCTGAGTTTTCCCCTCCTGGTCTGGCACTAGAGGGAGAAATCCTCGTCACTCCCCTCTCCTTCGAAGCTGTTTATCAGCGAAGACCCATGACTGCAGAGGATTTTCCCACTTCCGCACGAAGAAAAGCGTCTGCCGAATTGAGTCCGTTAGCCTCCTCCTTAAAGCCTCTCTTGTTCCCCACTCCACTCCGAGACTCATTCCCGATAGCCCCTTCATGACCTCCTTCTCCTCCCAATTCTCCTCCACCTAATATTCCTATGGCTGGTGCTAATCCCCCTCTCAATAGAATGGACGCCATAGTTGCTGCTAGGTATGCTCCCTTGATCTTACCTAATCCCATGAATCCTTTCCCTACTAGAGACTACTTGAAATATATGCCCAAGTTCACTGGGGAAGGAGACATAACTGCCGAAGAGCACCTAGCTGCTTTCTACAGTTATGCAGACAACCTCAACATTGAAAATGAATATGTCTGGATGAGAGTCTTCATCTAGAGCCTGGATGGTGAAGTGAGGAAGTGGTTTAGAGGATTGGCTCCAGGTTCTATTGCTGGGATTGAAGATCTGGATAGTTCTTTCCTAAGGCAGTGGGGAGATAGGAAGGATTTCATGTATTACATGACAGAGTTCAGGTCTTTGAAGAAGATGGATGGAGAGTCTGTCTCTAACTTCTCCAAAAGATTCAATAAGATTTATAATAAAATACCTGCCGAGATTAAGCCTTCAGAAGCCTCTGCCAAAATTTCTTCTGCTAGTGCGTTTGGCCCTGATTTCTGCCTGTTATTGAAAGAAAGAAGAGCCACCTCCTTGGCTCAAATGCAAGATGTGGCCATAGAAGTGGAATCTAATGTATTAGCAGCTGACATAATGAGGAGAAAGGTCGATGCAGACAGAAGAAAGGGAAGGTCAGAAACCTCAACTTCTGGATCATCGGTGCCCCACCCTCAAGTGGATGAACTGACCAAGATGGTGAAGTCTCTGTCTGTAGAGATGGAGAGAATGAAGGTTGAAGGGAGGTAGGCATACAAGGGCCCTCAGAACACCGAAAACAAAGGAGGTTTCAGGAGGCCAAACAATTTTACTCCCACGAATGTGCAAAGGGAGAAGGGAAGAGACAGAGAAGACCAGAAGATTTAGGCCCCTTTTCAAAATAATTTTGTTGCCGAAGGAGAATAAGGGGAAACAGATGAGATGGATCCTGAAATCCATTGCTTTGGAGACACTCCTCCTTTTCCTCATCTCACTCAATCAGCCTATGATGAGTATCTCATGGACAGTCAGTTGAATGAACTGAGCAAGGGAGACAAGGCTAGCGATGGTCGAGGTAGGTATAACCTGAGGTCCGACAGAAAGACAGCAGCACCTGATATTCCCGAGCAGCCCACTAGAATAGAGAAACCTTCTAATGAAGTAGCAGATGGCCATAAAGGTAAGAAGGCTCAACCCCTCTCTCCCATTGTTCATAATCATGCCCCTGAAATAAGAGGGATTCCAAAGATTGCATCTTCTTTTAATTTTGAGCATGAGATTCAAAAGATCAGAATCCCTGTGCCCCTCACCGAGCTAATTAGGCATGGAGAATTTAAAAAATGCTTCTCTGAGATTTTATAGTCTGAAGCCTCAGGCCTTCCCACAGACTCCATAAACCTCCAAGACGAAAAGCCAACAGTTTTCCTAGGTCCCATGGTAGAATATAGAGATGATTCATCCCCTCCCTTCTACACATCCCTGAACATACATGATAAAGTGTTGCACAAATTCTTGATGTATTCGAGGGCTTCTCACAACCTCATGCCCAAAACTGTCATGGAAGAATTAGAACTAGAAGTCACCCGAGCCTATCATGACCTCTATTCCTTTGACTCCAAAAAGGTTCAGTGTCTAGGAGTTATCAAAGACCTGGTCGTGACCTTGTTTCAGCTGCCCATGAAAAGTGTGTTCATGGATATTGTAGTGGCCAATGTCCCCCCCAATTTTGGTATGCTGTTATCAATATATTGGATAAAACGAATGGGGGGAACCTTGCAGATAGACCTCACATATGATACTATCCCAGTGTTCGGAGGGGAGCATAGAAGACTATACAGGGAAGCCCAACTGGCCTACATAATCAGTGATGAAGCCAACCCTACCAATCATCCCATATTTTCCTTGGACACTGATTTAGGCTCCAGTTTACTGCAACTCACCCATGCCCCTGAACCTCCTCTGAGACAAAGAAAGCATCCCACTGTTTCCCCTGAAGTTCCTCCCTCCATCATCCCAATCTGGAAAATGTTTTTTAATGGAGCCTGTTCCCGAGAAGGCGCTGGAGCTGGAGTGGTTTTTATGTCACCTACTCAGGAAACCATATCTCTGTCATACAAATTAGAATTTGAAGCTACCAACAATGTGGCAGAGTATGAGGCTCTTGTCCTGGGGTTAAGAGCCGCAAGGGAAATGGAAATTCAAGAGGTAGCAGTGTTCGGTGATGCAGAGTTGGTAGTCCAGTAGATCAGAAATGCTTATCAGGCTAAGCATCCTTGAATCAGAAGCTACAGAAATGAGGTGTGGGACCTAGTTGACAGTTTCTTCTCAGCATTCAACATTTCTTTCATCCCAAGAGAAGAAAACATAGTGGCAGATTCCTTGGCTACATCAACAAGCATTTTCAAAGTACCTTTTCCACCCAGACTCAAATATGAAGTAGAAGTAAAATACATGCCCTCCATACCCGACAATGTCAAGCATTGGAAGGTGTTTGAGGATGATCTTGAGATCAAGAAATTATTGGAGACTATCGAAGAATTTTCAGAAATGCATATCGACCAAGATTCTGCCTCTGAGGAGAGGTTTGATGGGGGTGAGTTGCTGAGTAGAATATAAAATCATGACATTATTTACTTACCTAGCAATCACATTTCGAGGGGACTCATCCCATTAGAGAGATTGTTCGATGGGAATGATGTGGCAATAAGGGGAAGAGTTTCGGGTGATGATGCTAACACAGCCGAGAGCAACATTGGCACACCAGAAGAACCTAAGTTTGTCAAGCTGTCAATGAGTTTGACCAAGGAGCAGAGGGTTGAATATACCGAGTTGCTGAGAGAGTTTGATGATGTGTTTGCATGGACCTACGAAGACCTTAAGACATATGACACATCAGTCATTGAACACAAGATCCCGCTGAAAGAAGAGGCTAAGCCGTTCAAGCAGAAGCTGAGGCAGATAAATCCTATGTTGCTACCTGTCATGGAGAAAGAATTGAAGAAGCTGCTAGATGCCCAAATTATCGTCCCCTTGAGATATTCCGATTGGGTGGCCAACTTGGTCCTTGTAAGGAAGAAAAGTGGAGAAATCAGACTCTGTGTTGATTTCAGGAACCTGAACAGAAGCTCAAGGAAAGACAATTATCCTCTGCCCAACATGGAACACATATTGCAAAAGGTAACTGGTGCATCTAGGATATCCATGATTGATGGGTTTTCGGGGTATAATCAGATATCATACATGCCTGAGGACAGAGAAAAAATAGCCTTCACCACTCCTTGGGGCACATTCATGTACGCCAAAATGCCTTTCGGACTGATGAATGCAGGAGTGACATTTCAACGAGCCATGGACATAGCCTTCATTGGGGAGAAAGACCAGTTTGTAGTGATCTATTTAGATGACATCACAGTCTTCTTCAGGTCAGACAAGGAGCACTGCTGCCACTTGAGGAAGGTTTTCATGAAGTGTCGAAGGTTTGGACTATATTTAAACCCCAAGAAGTCTATGTTTGCTATGAAGGAGGGGAAGTTACTAGGCCACATAGTATCAACAAAGGGAGTGAGAATTGATCCCAGTAGGGTAGAAGCAATTCCGACCCTGTCACTTCCCAGATCTAGGAAGGAAGTTCAGGCCTTTTTGGGAAAGATAAATTTTCTGAGGAGATTCGTCTCAAACTTTGTTGAATTGGTGAAACATATCACAGCCATGCTCAAGAAGGGAAATGAAGTGAAGTGGACTGCTGAACCCAGTGAATCTTTTACTCAAATAAAGAAGGCATTGACTGAGGCGCCTGTGTTGATCAGTCCTGATTATTCCAAAGATTTCCTGATTTTTTCTTTTGCCTCCTATGATACAGTAGAAGTGGTCTTGTTGCAGAGAAATGAGGAAGGATGAGAGCAGCCCATTGCCTTCTTCAGCAAGGCATTGTGAGATGCAGAAATCTGGTACGAGATCATGGAGAAGCGGGCTTATGCCCTGGTGAAAGCTCTCAAATCTTTCAGATTCTATGTCTTGCACTAAAAGATCACTGCATATGTTCCTTCAGCCTCTATGAAGGGCATTCTTATACAACCTGACATAGATGGAAGAAGAGGTAAGTGGATCGCCAAGATCCTAGAGTTTGATCTAGAAATCAAGCCCACCAAGTTGATAAAGGGGAAAGGTTTGGCCAAGTTGCTGGCTGAATCTAATTGCAAGGCCTTGGGGGTTAACTTCATCAATGAGCAAGCCGAGTCATCCAGCAAGTGTTCCCAGGTTGCTTTATCACTAGCAGCATGCCCCTGGTACAAGGATATCTTGTACTTTCTGCAAGAATTGAGGCCTCCTGACGACATGGAGAAAAGCAAGGCAAGAACTCTAAAGCTCAAGGCAGTCAGGTATTGCCTCATTGACCAAACCTTGTACTGGAAAGACCCTTTGGGGATATTTTTAAGGTGCCTAGACCCACAAGAAACCCAGAAAGTTATGTTTGATTTCCACATTTGCCTTTGTGGGGGTCATCATTTCTGGAAGACCACAGCCTATAAGATCCTCCGAGATGGGTATTAATGGCCCACTTTATTCCCTGATGTCTACAGAGAAATCAAAGCTTGCATCAAATGCCATAATTTCTCAGGAAAACAACAACTCAAATCGCTGCCATTGAAGCCTATAGTAGCTGCAGCACCTTTTCAGCAGTGGGGGTTGGACTTCATCGGAGAAATTCTACCTCCCTCAAGTGGTCAGCACAGATGGATCCTGACTGCAACATATTATTTCACCAAGTGGATAGAAGTTGTCCCCACCAAAAGCACATCACACAAAGTAATTATCATCTTCCTGGAGGATATCATAGCCAGATTTGGCTGTCCCAGCAGGATCGTCACCAATAACACTGCTTCTTTCAAATCTGATCCTTTAATTAAGTTCTGTGAGCATTTCCAGATCTCATTAATTCACTCCACTCCCTACTATCCCCAGGGCAATGGTTTAGCAGATTCCTCCAACAAAAGCCTAATAAGGATCATCAAGAAAGTGTTGGAAGACAACAAAAAGGCCTGGGATTCGAAGTTGAAGTTTTCTCTGTGGGTTGATCGTGTGACAACGAAGAAATCTCTAGGCACTTCGTCATTTCAGCTGGTTTACGGAACAGAGGTAGTTTTCCCTACTCAGCTCACCTTACCTGTGGCGAAGCTCTTTCAAGACTATGAGGGAGAACCAGATCATATGATCAGAAGAATTCATCAAATAGTGGAAGTGCAGCAGATCAGGTAACAAGTGAGGAACGCAGCTTATAGTCGTCAGCAAAAGATCAAGCAGGCTTTTGACAGAAAAGTCAGGAAGAAAGAGTTCGAGATTGGGGACTTGGTACTTAAGTGGGATTCCCCCAGACAGGATAAAGGCAAGCACAGCAAGTTCGACGCCCTCTCGATCGGCCCCTTTAAAATCTCTGAGATTTTCTCCAACAATACATATGGGTTGCAGGATCTGGAGAGTGAAGAGGTTTTCAACAGCCCAGTGAATGGGCATTTTCTGAAAAAATATTTGATTTGAGCCTTAGATGGCTCCTCTGTTTGTAGATATTCTTTTTTAGTTTCTTTGTTTAGTTTCTTTTTGCATGTTTTCAGCCTAATAGGTGACTCCATAGCCCAATAGAAAGGTACTGAAGCTGCAGAAGGAGTTCTTAGAGCATCACAGGGACAACTCTATCCCCCATGGAGCCTATGTTAGCGATAATCTTGGTCATGGGTTCGAGAGCATTCGGGTCTGCAAGTTGCATGAAACGCTTAAGCACAGCATGGGAGGATCCCTATTTTTTCCAAGTAGTAGGTCAAGCGAGCGGGAAAAGTGTCATCGACATCATCCAAGGTTGATGATCTCGTGAACTCGGGAGTTCGCAGGATAAAGACCCAAGTATTGGGTGCTCAAGTCGCGAGGACACGAGAAGAGAGAAGGCGAATAACCGTTGGATTTGGATCGAGGAGAACCGTTGGATCCGCACGTGGGATCGCGTATCAGGGCCTCGCAAGAAAAGGCTCAAGAATTTGGGCGCGGTAATCGCGAGATTGCGAGAAGCGATATCCCGACAGCTGGAGGCAGTGGGGGCCATAGCCGAGTCAGTGAGTGGAATACAGGTGGCACGAAGCCTCGGGATCTCTCCGTGAGAAGTCCCAAAGTATTGGTGTTAGGATCTGCGAGACGCAAAGTGCTAAAGGAATCCTAGAATTGGGCCCACATTCTTGCCGAGGTGATCAGAACCGTCCATCAAAGAGGGACACCTAGCGCGTGATTGGGGCTCCTCACCTCCTTGCCCCTTGTAACTTTGAAGCTGAAGGATTAACTCCTCCCAGCCGCAAGTCATGAAGTGCTGAAGGCGTCCAGAGCCTGGGCCCACAGTCTTACCGAGGTGATCAGAACCCTCCATCAAAGAGGGACACCTGGCGCATGATTTGGGCTCCTCGCCTCCTCGCCCCTCGTAACTTTGAAGCTGAAGGATTAACTCCTCCCAGCCGCAAGTCGTGAAACACCGAAAAGCACCTTTGAATATAGGTTCAGGGTCACAGCCCGTGGTCACTTGGGGGTGATACAAAGAA
Source organism: Picea sitchensis (assembly GCA_010110895.2). NCBI lineage: Eukaryota > Viridiplantae > Streptophyta > Pinopsida > Pinales > Pinaceae > Picea > Picea sitchensis. The sequence goes on along the minus strand of SNQJ01S0046246.1, from coordinate 77,478 downwards.
CTATGCAAGGGGCCAAAGCGTCGGGTTTGACTGCAGAAGGGATCACTGTGTTCTCCAGGTGCCAGTTCAACTCAATCTCAATCCTAGTACCTACTCAGAGTGAATGAAGAAGAGAGAGGGTGGTTGAAACCTCGCCTCACTCATTAATTGCAGGGGATGGAGGGTCTGGCGAATCATCTACTCGAAGAAGTCCTGTGCATCGATTTTCTCAAAGATGCCATGCCGAAGTCCTCAGCTCGACAGAGAAGTCTGCGCATGCTATCCTGACACTTAATGGCTCAGCTACTCTCCTTACGGGAGCCATGCGCAGTTAAGGTGGCGCTTGAAGAAGGATTTTAGTACAAGTTTGATTGAAAAGACACCAAGCCTTTGGTGACTGGGCACGCCTCTGTGAAGAGATTTTTCCTGAGTATATAGACTTAGATGTTGTATTTTGTAAGCATCGATGGTTGAGCAGAGCTCCCGGGTTGTAAAGTTTTAATGAAGCACTGATACTCTGGTTATGTATAGACTTTTGAGACTTCTTGCCTTATGGACGCTAGTTTCTTTTACATCTTTGTTACACTGTGTTAGAGCAGCTCGGAAATGAAGGATCCAGTCGAGTTGTAGCTGTTATAGGATGATGTATGTTGGATCATTGTAATGGTTACATTGTCTCTAATCAATCCTTGTGATTTTTCTTAACGATGAGTGACTTGGAATTGGAGGATCCAGTCAAGTCTTTTTTCAGTTTCTTGACCCTGAACCAAGAGGATCTTGTATTCAGAGTCTTTCCTCTGCAAACCACTGGAAGCCTATTGCCTAAAGTTGTTTGCTCACCTTTCTTACTAAGTCTTCCACCTGCTCATCTTTTAATCAACCCATTGGCTGAAATTAGGATTCCAGACCTCCTTTGTTCTTTACGTACCAGATCTAGTCCCCGAGTTAGAGTGATATCTCCTCAAGCCTTTGTCTCCATTTGATCACCCCTTTATAAACAAATCGTGACATTAAACTGATGGGTGTCGGGCTCTGCTCCTACAAGCAATCCAGGAGTGACTTCCGACGCTAACACTGAGCATGCACGAGGACAAGCTTCTGGCACCAAGTAAAGATAGAGAAGAAGAAATGGAGCGATTTCTCTCCTCCCTATCATAACTGAAAATTTTGTAATGATTGAGATTCCATCTTATTGTAAAAATGTATAAATACACCATAGAAAGAAAGAAAAGAGGCTGGAACTTTTTGTGTCAATTGTAATAGAGGTTTTACATTTTGAGAGTTAATATAAAGCAAATCTGAAGATTCTCAATTCCGTCACGACTGTGTTATGAGTTTGTTTTCTTGTATCTCATATTTCATTTCATTTCATATTCATAACTGATGAAATCTTCGCTATAATTTAGTGAAACCTCTACTATAGTGAATGAATTTTGGTTTTCTATATTGTTTACTGTTTTTCCTTTGTACTGTTAAAATTTCAAAATCCCAACCCAGTTTCAGTCTCGTTGATTTTTCAGTCAAATTTAAATGCCAAACTCAGTTTCAGCACTGTTTCAGCATATGTTACAGCCTGGTGTTTCAGCATAAGCTACAGCCTAGTGTTTCAGCATAAGCTACAGCCTGGTGTTTCAGCATATACTCAGCCTGGTGTTTCAGCTTAAGCTATAGCCTGGTGTTTTAGCATATACTCAGCCTGGTGTTTCAGCATATACTCAGCCTAGTGTTTCATCATATACTCAGCCTGGTGTTTCAGCTTAAGCTACAGCCTGGTGTTTCAGCATAAGCTACAGCATGGTGTTTCAGCATATAAAAAACTTAACAGAAAATAAATTTCAGAACAGAAACATGAAGATTATGAACATCGTTTTCAACGCAGAAATAAAATATCAGCAATATGAAAAACTCAGAAAATATAGAAACAAAGATATTCGGTCTAACTTTGACCCTGGAAAAAACCCACAAGGGGAAAACCAGTTAGAGAGGGCTTTGTATTATTTATGAGCTTCTGAGAAATTCTTTTACAGCATATTCAACTTCAGATATTTACACAAACTTATCTGGACATTCCTGTAGCTTTGCTCCTCAATTTCTGAACCAGAAATTCATACAACAGTACGACAATTAGTGTTGTACGGACTGTCACGAAATTCGTGCCAAAACTCTACTAAGATTCAATTTCTGTTCCACTCAATGTTATTCGGCAACCTTGGAATGCATGTCAATACTCCCAGAAATTGCTGCTGCGGTTTCTTTTCTTCAGCTCGACCTCTCTCTTTTGCTCTCTCTTGTTCTCTCAACAAGAATGCTTTAGCTCCTCTCTTGTTCTCTCAACAAGACTGCTTCAGCTCCTCTCTTGTTCTCGCAACAAGACTGCTTCAGCTCCTCTCTTCTTCTCTCAACAAGACTATTGCTGCATCAACTTCCTCTTGCTCTTGGCATCTCACCAAAAAGCCTCTTGGCCTCTCACCAAGATTTCTTCAACCTCCAAGAATGGGTGCGCCCATTTGCCTTAATCAACCTCATGAGGG
>SNQJ01S0046246.1:42506-74918 GCA_010110895.2 Picea sitchensis | reverse complement strand
CATAAATTTATCTTTTAATTTGCATCTCACAAATTAATTTGACTAAGACCCACATTCAGCAATTTCTCCCCTTAGGTGCCTAGGGAAGAGAAACACTTGCCTTGGTACTTCATTTTAATAAAAATTTAACATGTACCAGCTATCAGCAGGTATAAGACCAATCAACACTTTTAGAATTCTATATATATTTTATGCTTCATCGGGTTATTTATTTACATTTTTCTTCTTCTGTTTATACATGAGATTCTCCCTTGATAGGAGCCTTACTCGATAGATAGCTAAATATTTTCTCCCACCTCATACATTTTATTAAAATATAACCTAGTTACGGGAAAGAGCCTTTGATTTTCATTTCTCTTTCATTTCTTAAACCGTAAACTCTCTTTTATACGACCGAATTGAGACAGCACTTAAATCCCCCCTGAAGTTTTCTTATTTTACTGTTCCTCCATGGCTGTCCCTGTACCAACACAACCCAACATCAAAATCAGATTATCAAATCAAACGTACATTGCCTTAAACCTTTTTGATACCATCCTTAAAACAACCACTACATGGGTTGAACTCGAACGTTCATGGGCAACGATTGAACAGGATATAAACATCCAAGAATGGTTGGAAGCTAGACAACGCCAATGGAGAAATCTTCCCTAGTTTCCCTTGATGAAGGTTGACATTTCTCTCTTCTCTATCCTTTACTCACTTTTGGATGCCTAGACACTATACTTCTAAGCCTTATGTACAGACTCTGGAACAACATCTTTCTGGCGTCATTGCCAGGGACCGAAGTTAGGAAATCTCTTTCCCTAGGAAAACGACATATTTTTTTTTCGTTGAAAGTGTTACCCTTTGATAGTGAACAAAGAGTACACACGTTTTTAAGGGTTTCCAATCTTTCACTTGGCGACTCCACAAATAATAAACTAGCATCCGGTCAAAGGAATACCAGACAAAACCTAGATGGTAAGCAGATTACACTCGTTAATGATGCCGAGAAGATTCTAAAGGCGAGAGGCTCTCTTAAGCCAACCGCTACAGTCTATAAGCTTAAACACCCAGAACTGAAGACTAAGAGTTCTTCAAAACCTTCAACTTCACGTAGTCCTCTCTTTGATACTAAAGATCTAACGTCAAACTGCTCCGAATTTAGGAGTGAGATTCATCCGAAAACCCCCTTAGTACACAAAGGAAAGGCCCCTTTTGAAAGTTTGTCAGCAGTTGACATACCATATTTTCTTCAGTTAAATTTCCTGACCTCACCTAAAACTGAAGAGTGTGATACACATTCGGTTTCCACACCCGTCGGTTCTCTTGATTTCGTCTCTTGCAAATTTGAGGAACCAAGCCCTCACGTTCCTTATCTTTCATCGTCGTATTTTCTTCTTCACGAAGAAAATAAAGATTCATTTTTAATTTTTCGAAATCCCCTTTACGAATTTCCACTAATAACAATGGCATCCACCAAAGGAGGAGGTGGAGGGGTTATCGGAGGAGGACGGGGAGGGTCTTCTATAGGAGGAGCTGGAGGCCAAGGGCCTGCCCCCCCTCCCAGAGTGTTTGCGAAAGTCACAGCAAGATACGCTCCTTTGGTATTGCCCGTTCCTCTGCACGACCTTCCTGAAAATTACATAAAAAATTTACCAAATTTTACTGGGGAAGGAGATTTGACCGCAACAGAACGCATTAATTTCTTTGATCAATTCGCAAACATCCTAGGTATTGAACATGAGGACGTATATTTGAGACTTCTTGTTCAAACCTTTGAAGGCTAGGTCCGAACTTGGTTTTAGAGTCTACCTGCAGCATCTATCTTGTCTTATGACGCCTTAGAATATGCTTTCCTTAGACAATGGGGCGAAAGAAAAGACCACCTATATTATTTAACCGAATTTGGGTCTTTAAGAAAAAAGAATTCAGAAACAGTCTTGGAGTTTATTCAAAGATTCAACAAACTATATAACAAAATCCCAGCCAAGGTTAAACCGTCCCAACCCACGGCCAAAGTAACTTTCGTAGAGGCTTTTGAATCGGATTTTGCACTCCTTTTGCAAGAAAGAAGAGGAGCCACTCTAAACCGAATGCAGGATGATGTTGTAGAAATCGAGTCGAATATGATGGCTTCTGGTAAGATTAAAGATAAAGAAGAAATGGGAAACTAAGAAACTAAACGCTTTAGAGAACAAGCAGGTCCGTCAGGGTCTAATAGATCCACAGATGACAGGGTAGACGATATGGCCAGGGTAATTAAAGAACTATCTAATAAAATATCCATAATGGAGCTAGAATAGGCCAAAGCTGATTCTTTCCCCAAAAAGGATTTCAAGAGGATCCCCAACCCCCCGAACCAGCAAAGACAGATAAAACGAAGATCAAAAAATACAATCTCCCCTAAAGAGTGAAAATTTTATAGGGGCGAACGATCTCCAAGATTTCGGAGATTCGGATAATGATGTCACGAACTTCGATGATGACTACACACAATTGTATCTAACTAGAGAAGATTATGAAAAAACTCTAAACATTCAACAACCATCGGTTAAGGGAGAAGAAAGTGATCATACTGACCTTTGTGGCTCTCAACAAGAAACTGAAATGATAATGGCCAAGATCCAACCTAGGTACAACTTGAGATCTAAGAGTAAGCCCATCTCAACTGCTCAACCTAAGAAAATCCTCCAAAGAGGTCAAACTTATGAGCCTACTCCGGAAGAGACCCTATTACTTAACAACAAAACGAAAGTAGTAAGCACACAACAGTCCAAAGTGGGAAAAGTTGAAACCCAAGCATAAGGAACCGAAACAGTAAATAAAATTATGCCTTCAACCAAGACCATGAGTAATAAAGCGGTCCAGACGAATAAGTCGGAAAGGAAGGATTCAGAAGTCTCAACCAAAGAAATAGACAAGGTGAATGGAGCTTTCAGTTTTGAAAACGAGATAAATAAAATTAAGATACCAATTCCTCTGGTAGAATTAGCAAAAAACCCCATTTATCGGAAGCAGATTACCAAAGTGATGGGTGTCTCAGAGCTAGAAATCCAGTCTGACGTTTTAAACCTGGAAGATGAAAAACCTAACATCACTTTTGGTCCACATTTTGAAGGGGCCAAAGATACTATTGATCCCTTTTATATCACTTTAAATGTATATGATCAATTTCTACATAATTGCATGTTAGACTCCGGAGCCTCCCATAATGTTATGCCAAAGATTATTATGGACAATTTGGGTCTCCAGATAACCAGACCTTACAGAGATCTTTACTCTTTTGACTTAAGAAGGGTTAAGTGTATGGGAATGATAAAGGATTTAGTAGCTACCCTAGCACAGGTCCTGGTTAAGAGTATCTTGATGGATGTGGTGATTGTTGATATTCCCCCTAAGTATGGCTTATTGTTGTCTAGGTCATGGGGAGCCAAGCTGGGGGGTTCTCTTCAACTAGATATAATGTTAACAACAATTCCTATGTTTGGCAGGCAATTTACTCGTTTGTACAGGGAAACGAGGTTAGCATACACAGTAAGCGACCCTCAAAACCCGAAAGATTTCCCTATTTACATTGCGGATCAAGATTTAGAAAATTGTATCTTATCTTTTGATGACGGTTTAGATGGTTGTCCAAAAGAAAATGATATAGAGCAGGACGAGTCAGGTTACATGATAGAGGATCTGTGTATCACCGGAGTCTAGAAAATGTTTTTTCATGGTGCCTCATCTTGTGAAGGGGCTGGTGTAGGAGTGCTTTTAGTGGCTCCCAAAGGAAATTTCATTGTTCCTTTTTCCTACAGACTGCAATGGGATGTAGATTATACTAACAACGTATGTGAATACGAAGCGTTGGTCTTAGGATTAGAGGCTGCCAGGAAGCTTAAAATAAATAACTTAGAGGTATACGGAGATGCAGAGTTAATAGTCAAACAAATAAATTGGCAGTACCAAGCCAAGCATCCCAGATTAAGATCATACAGGAATTGTGCCTGGGATCTGATGGAAAACGTTTTCTCGTCCGTAAATGTCCACTTCATCTCACGCACAGAGAACTTACATGCTGATGCATTAGCTAAAGCAAATTCAACCTTCTCTCCTCCCATGACTTTCAAATTGAAGTATCACATAGAAATCAGACACAGACCATCTGTACTAGATAACATCCAGCACTAGCAGGTTTTTGAGGATGATGAGCAAATTAAGAAGTTTCTTGAAGAAATAGGTGAGTTTTCTGAAACCCACACAGATCAAGAAAACTAGAATGACAATATGTGGATCATGAAAGAGGGGGAAGACCCTCAAATATTTCAAGAAAAAATCGCAAATCATCGCATGCTGGTCGTTAAAAACAACCAGATTCCGAAAGGATTGATTCCTCTGGAAAGACTTTTTGATCAAAATGACATACCTGTGAAATCCGCCTTACAACCCCAACCAGAAGAAGTGGAGGAATGTGATATAGGAACCAATGAAGAATCCGGGATGGTAAAAATATCCAAATTTCTCCCTCCCGAAATAAAAAGTAAGTACAAATACCTACTCAGACAGTATAAGGATGTTTTTGCCTGGTCTTATGATGAGCTAAGGACATACGACACTTCTGTAATTGATCACAAGATACCTCTAAAGCCTGGGATCAAACCGTTTAGGCAAAATCTTAGACAGATCAACCCCATTTTGTTACCTGTGATTGAAAAATAAGTTAAGAAACTTTTAGACGTGAAAATAATAGTACCTATGAGATATTCAGAATGGGTAGAAAACCTGGTCCCGGTCAGGAAGAAGAATGGGGAAATCAGACTGTGTGTAGATTTAAGAAATCTAAATAAGTAATCTCTTAAGGACAACTATCCGCTGCCCAAAATGGACCATGTGCTAGAAAAGGTAGTTGGAGCCAACCAAATGTCTATGATTGATGGGTTCTCTGGTTATAATCAAATCGCCATGAATGAGCAAGATAGAGAAAAAAACCGATTTCACTACACCATCGGGTACGTTCATGTATAATAAAATGCCTTTTGGTTTGATGAATGCAGGGGCCATGTTCCAGCATGCTATGGACATTGCTTTCATCGGTGAAAGAGATAAGTTCGTAGTAATTTATCTTGATGATTTGACGATTTTCTCTAAAACCGACGAAGAACACTTGATACATCTTAAACAGACATTCGAAAAATGTCGCAGGTTTAGTCTATCTTTAAATCCAAAGAAATCACATTCCTCCATGAAGGAAGGTAAGATTTTGGGTCATATCATATCTAGGGATGGAATCAAGATTGATCCTAAAAGGATTGAAGTGATAGATACTATAAATATTCCCAGAAATGTAAAAGAGATTCAATCTTTCTTAGGAAGAATAATTTTTTTACAAAGATTTATCCTGAATTTCACTGAGATTGTAAAACTGATCACAGGTATGTTGAAAAAGGACAGCGAAGTGAAATGGATGACCGGGGCTAAATCATCGTTCACACATATTAAGAAGGTCATAAGTGAGGCACCTATGTTAGCGAGCCCCGACTATCTAAAATATTTTCTTATTTTCTCGTTTGCCTCCGAACACACGATAGCCGTGGTGCTCCTACAAAAGAATGAAGAAGGTTTTGAACAACCGATCACTTTTTTTAGCAAGAGCCTTAGATATGCAAAAATGAAGTATGATATAATAAAAAAACAAACGTACGCCATGGTAAAAGCATTAAAGGCATTCAGAACATACGTACTACACTCCAAGATAATTGTGTACGTGCCTACTAGTTCTGTGAAAGATATTTTGGTACAACCAAACAGCAATGGAAAAAGAGGGCGATGGCTTGCCAAAATCCAAGAATTTGATCTGGAAGTCAAACCGACCAAATTGATAAAAGGACAACGCCTGGCTAAACTCCTAGCTGAGTCAAATTTCAGAGCCCTAGGTATCAATTGCCTGTAGGAAGGCAATGAAGAAATGAACCTGAATGAGCTAAATGAGAAAATAGGCATAAACAAGATTGAAGAGAAGTTCATATCATCAGGCTGGTACAGAGACATAGTATCTTACTTGCTAACTCTAAAATGCCCAAATGAGCTATCACCATCAAAAGCCAGGACTTTAAAACTTCATGCGGTTAAATATTGTATCGCCAAAAGTCAGCTATATTGGAAAGATCCACTCGGTTTCTTGTCAGTCTGTTTATTCGAATCAGAAACTCAATGGGTTATAGACGAATTTCATGAGGGAGTCTGTGGGGGGCATCATGCTTGGAGAGCTACAACTTACAAAATTCCGAGGGCTGGGTACTACTGGCCAAAACGTTTACTGTTTTTCTATATTGTTTTGGTTTTCTATATTGTTTACTGTTTTTCCTCTGTACCAGCTATCAGCAGGTATAAGACCAATCAACACTTTCAGAATTCTATATATATTTTATGCTTCATCGGGTTATTTCTTTACATTTTTCTTCTTCTTTTTATACGTGAGATTCTCCCTTGATAGGAGCCTTACTCGATAGACAGCTAAATATTTTCTCCCACCTCATACGTTTTATTAAAATATAACCCAGTTACGGGAAAGAGCCTTTGATTTGCATTTCTCTTTCATTTATTAAACCGTAAATTGTCTTTTATACGACCGAATTGAGACAACACTTAAATCCCCCCTGAAGTTTTCTTATTTTACTATTCCTCCATGACTGTCCCTGTACCAACACAGCCCAACATCGAACCCGGATTATCAAATCAAACGTACATTTCCTTAAACCTTTTTGATACCATCCTTAAAACAACCACTACCCAGGTTGAACTCGAATGTTCATGGGTAGCGATTGAATAGGATATAAACATCCAGGAACAGTTGGAAGCTAGACAATGCCAATGCAGAAATATTCCCTAGTTTCCCTTGCCGAAGGTTGACGTTTCTCTCTTCTCTATCCTTTACTCACTTTCAGATGCCTAGCCATTGTACTTCTAAGCCTTAAGTACAGACTCTGGAACAACAGAGGCTAGGGGGTTCCAAGTGTTAATTAGAATCATGTGAATCTTTAGATGAAAATCTCGGATAAAGGTGCCACATGTTGACTCAGGGAAGATTTAAAACGTACATGTGTACCATGACTCATGTCTATCAAAAGTTGGTGAAAAAGTGATAACGGATATATTTGGGTTTCCGGATTTTGAAAGTTGTGACTTGTTGAAACGTCCAAACCGTGAAGCTCTGAAGTGGCCTCTAGTGACTTATCTCTTTAACCATTTGGTAGCTCCACAAATCCAAAGATATTTAGGATCATTCGTTTAGATGGAAGACTTCATCAACGATGTATATCACGCAAGTCTTATTCTTATTTAACTAGGAATGAAATTTATTTAAAGTCCAAAAGTTTAGAAATATATATGTTTCAACATGGGCTCCATCTAGATATCATGTCTCCCTACAAGGTGTGGAAGAACAGTAGACTAAGTGCCTTCATTAGGTAAATGGAGTCATTGTTGTGTTCCTAGGGAATAAATTTGGGAAAATTATACAGAGAAAAATCAGACTTCAGTCGTGTCTCAGAAAACTTTCAAAACACAATCAATTACTGATCTCAAGTTAGGCTATTAATAAGTTTCCTTTTTCTAAAACTGATTCTAGATTTTCTTAAGATAATCAAAAAAACTTTAATTGAACTATCATACTTCGGTCGATTTTGTTCACTTCAAGGAAAAGTAATTTTAATGATTTATTCAGGGAATCCCTGGTCGATATAAGATGCAAATATTATCGGAAAGAGAACTAGCTACCAGAGTATGTTTATACATGTACGAAAACCTTACAGATATCATAGATATTTCTTCACTACCAATGAGCCTGTTCAATACCCCAGTGAAGTTATCTACATCTCCCACTGAATTTCCTTTCACCACTTCAAATAACATTTTTTCATTTTATTTGAGATGAGGGCAATCATTTTATGAATTTCCTTTCATCATCTCTTTTGGACAAAATTGGGTCAATCGATTTTACGAATTTCCTTTCACCATTTGTCTTGGACTAGATGGGGGCAATCAATTTATGAATTTCCTTTCACCAACTGTCTTATATGTTTTATATATTTTTGAAGTGGGGGAAATCAACTTGTATGTGTCATACGGGGATGATATCTGCTTAATATTTGACAATGAAGGCCTGTCAACAATTTTTTATTGTACTCTGAGCTAGATCTCTCTCGATCTTCAATACATCTTTTCCTATAGGGAATATTTTATTGGGAAATTTTATTTTCCATGGATTTTCCTTGAGTAGGTTTATCAGTAAAAATATGACAGAAGAGATAAAGTTATCAGGATTATCCTAGACATACTTTCTTTAAGTTGGAATCAAAAGAACATAAATATTTTCACCTAGTCTTGTTCTAAAGATATGTTTTTAAGTTTTCAAAGTCAAGGAGAAATCTTTTCTTTCTATGAAGATTTAAGGATAGGTTATGAACATTTAAGGACAGGTCATGAACATCAAAATAGAGTAAAATCTTAGAGATAGGAAAAGTGAAATAGAACAAGGGATAATAGGGTTTGGCATAAAAGAATCTCACTTCCACACAGTCCTCTCTTCGATTACCAACTTCTCTTCTTTCTATTTTTATCTCATTTTATTTTTATTTGGAGGTTTTTAGATCTATACTTTTCCGATCTTTGATCAAGTGATCATTTTTACATGAGTAGAATTATGCTAAGATTCGATGAGATTTATTTTATCATTTTATATTGAAAAATAAGCATAGAAGTTCATACCTTGGATTTCATTTATATTTGCAACCTAATCAATTATTAATTCATCACTTGTTTGAGAGAAAAAAAGTTATTCTAAAAACTTAGCGTTGAATTCCGATATCTCCTTATTCCTCATCTGATGATAAATGTCCTGCAAAAAGAAAAAATCAGAGAGGTCCACANNNNGTTAAATAAAACTAGGTTTATAAAAAGTAAAATTCAGGTATCCTATGAAGGAAAATAAAGTTGCGAAAGTAAACATAAACCAAACCGCTATATACAATGGTACTGTGAAACATTTTTATTGCATGAAATGTTTTATATAGAACCCATTTATAGGGGTGTCAAAACATTTCCCGTCGAGATTCTCTGGTAGGAATGAATTCTTACCCTCTGTAGATGCAATCCTAAATGATCCGAACTAGAGGTGATCAAACTTATCATGTTTACCTGGATCTTCTTTCCTGACATCCCATTTCAAAACTAAATCACCAGGAAGAAATTCCCTGTCTTTCTCTTTTTTGTCGAAAAGGGATTTCATATTATCTTGGTATTTTTGAAGTCTGACATCGACTTCGACCCTGTTTTGTTGGACTTTGATTATTTGGTTTATCCTCCTCATTACGTCATTTGGATCTTCATTTGCTTCTTGCCACAACTTTATTACTGGAAGAGATAGATTAATAGGGAGGACAACGTCGGTGCCATAAACCATTTGGAAAGGAGACATGCCTATTGATTTCTTAGTCCTGATCCGATTTTCCCATAAGGCGTACTTTAGGTGAACGTGCCAGGCCTTTCTATTCTCCCTTAATACTTTCTTTATTATATTCATCAAGATTTTTTTGGATGATTCGGCCAACCCATTTCCCTAAGGATAATAGGTTGTAGAATGTCCCAGCACAATGTTGTATTTTTGACAAAAACTTATCATTTCCATAAGATTTGAATGCTTAGATTGTTGTCCATAGCACTATTTTTAGGGGAAACCAAAGATACGGATGGGATGTTCTCTTCAAAAGTTTATAACCTCTTGAATGCAGCTGGCATTAAATTTGGAATGGCCTCCACACCATTACAATGAAATAAATGATGAAGTTAAAATCCACTTATGTTAGGCTAGACTATGGGTGGATTTATCCTATGACGTCTAGGCCCCATTATTTAGAAAGGAGTCTACGTCTTGGCTGGGACCAAAGGTATCTAAAGGATATTTTACTTTTGACGATTGGAAAGTGTTGGGAGCTCACAATTGTAGCCTTCGGTAAATATGTTGTGGTAATATCCGACTCTTAGAATATTATAGGTCTGGCCCTCGGTATGATCTCCTCCACACACTCATTTGGGAAATTCATTTATGACATCCTCTATATTAGATTATGTTAGAAAACATAACAAGAAAACTAGAGGATCCTTCCAATGGATTGTCCTTTCCTTGTCACAGGTATTTAACTATGTGTAGTTTCAACATTATTTCTTTTGATGGAGTCATATCTCTTGGACACTAAAGGGTAAGGAGATATGAAAATGATCGTGATACCGGTCATAGGAAGAAAATTTATCCTCGATATGGACTATAGGGGTTTGATTATCAAGTTCTCCTATGTATGGAATAGGTCCATGTGATTCCCGATGATTTATCCCAAGTTCTCTAAAATTCAACTCTGCTAATATCTTAACCAAACCCTAAACTTTATTACTTTCAGTTTGGTTTTTACTTCATGATTGAATTTTGATTTTGGCTAACCAGGATACCTCTTCTACCATCAGGATGTGTAATATATCTTTAAAAGAGCTTGTTGGCACATAAGCAAGGTGTGGAGTGTGTTACACATAGACTTTGAAAGATTTGAGATCTTTCACCATGGCATAATCTTGTTTTTCCAATTTTATTGTAATTTGGCATCTGCAGGGCGTTCTTGAAAACATGTCGACTACTCAAAATTCTTTGTTCTTTTGGAGAAGTACTACTATGATAGTATGTTCTGATGTGAAATAAAAGATCAATAATTCTTTATTATAGTGAGGACTAGCTAATACTAGAGATTTTCTTATAGATTTTTTAAATTGCTCGAATGATTCTTTAGCTTTGGAACTCCATTTGATTTCATTGTCTTTCTTCAAAATGTCGTGATTAATTTGACTTGAATTTCACCAAAGTTAGGGATAAACCTTCTCAGGAAAAATTATTTTTCCTAAAACTTTAGAATTTTTTATTTTATTTTTAGAATGTTTATTGATAGCCAAATAGCCTCGATTCTCTTGGGATCAACCTTTATTCCATCTTTAGAAACCATATGACCTAGAAGTATTCCTTCTTGACATTTCTCAAAATTTTGTTTGAGATGAAATAGATGTTCTACATCAAAATTTGAAGGCATTAGATCATCTAAGTAAATAACGATAAACTTATCTCTCATCGATGAAAGCTATATCCATTTCTCTCTTTGGAGGAATTATTTCATCAAACAAGCGACGTTTTATCATACATAAGGAAATTTCCCCGCGGAGTAGTGAATGAAGTTTTCTTTGTCGTGTTTGTGGACAACAATTTGGTTGTAACCTGAGAAACCATTTAGTAAGGAGATCCTACTGGATCCAACCAACTTTTGTAAAATAGTGTCCATTTTTTGGCAATGGGTATTTATCTTTCATGGATACAGGAGTTTAAATTTCTAGAAATCACACAAAGCCAATTTCTCCACTTTTCTTTTTTGACGGGTACCAAATTTTCTACCCATTATGAATACCTGAGTGGAATGATGATGTGAGCGTCCAACTGTTTCTTGATTTCTTTCTCCATGATGGGTAGCAACATTGGATTGATTTGTCTTAGTTTTTTTTCTAAAAGGTTTGATACCCTATTTTAAAGGAATCTTATGTTCAATCATAGAGGTATCATAAGATTTTAAATCCTCATCATCATGGGAATGGAAAATATGTCTTTATTGTTTAATAAATTTTACATATTTATTTTTCTCCTGAATTGGAAGTTATTTAGATAACTTGACTATCTTGGGATCTCCTTTGGTTCCTATAATAAAGGTCTTCAGCCTCGAGGTTGGATTTGTGAATTAGATTTCAGGGGTATGTCATCTTTGTCAAACAACCTCTCTAAGGTTATTAGTCCTCTATGGATTTGATTGTTCTTGAGTACAAGAATTCAATGATTCATGATCTTAACTTGGAACTTTTTAGGCTCTTCACCTTCTTGCATGATCGGATAGGTCGTTTTGGTTCTCCCAGTCTATATATGAGTCTCAATTCATTGACCATTTCTAGAAAAATTTTAATCTGCTCTTCATCTTCAAAGATCTTTCGGTGTTTCACATTATTTGGGATTGAAGGTTTTTGCCTCATTTCTATATGATAATTTTAGTTTTAGGACAGTGGGAGGCATAAAGTTGCGACATCTTTCCAAAGTCACTTGTTGATTTTTCCATTCGGGAATGTTATGAATGTTAAATGACAAGAAGAAATTCTCAATGAGAGCCAGACACAATTTCTATATGACCTTAGAATTGGATGTTTATCTTGATATTGCTACATATATTTTTTATGATAAGTTTTGCATCACCATAAAATATTAGATTATCAATTTTTTGTTTCCTGGCAGCCTCCAATACGAAGACCAGACCTTCGTACTCAAAGAAATTATTAGTATAATCGATTTCCCATTTTAACCTGTATGAAAAGGGAATGTCATATTCATATCCAGGTGAAAAAAAATAACACTCCTACCCTTTCCACGAAATGAAGCCCATCAAAACATTTCCATACTCCTTCCTGTTATTTTGCACCTACGTGTTTTTTCTATTTTTGTTTTCCCTCTTTTATCTGATCATCAAAATGGGTGTCTAATGATGAAATACAATTTCCTAGATCATGATGGTAGCATAGAATGGATAGTTGTTTGGGTTTGAGGGTCACTTACAGTATAAACCAATCTAGTCTCTTTGCTTATAATTAATTAAATTGTCCACAAAATCGGGGATCACAGTATGTCATGTCAGTTAAAGTGATCCACACCAAGTTTTTGCACCCCAAGACCTGGATAAAGCATGCCATACTTGACAGGGACGTCAACAACGAATACATCCATAAGAATACTCTTTACAAAGAATCTATGCAATATTCACTACCAAATCTTTGATCATGCCCAAAACATTTAAACTTTCTGGAATCAAAAGAATATAAGTCCAGATAAGGTCTAGTGATTTCAAAGACCCAATTTTTCCATGATAACTTTATGCATTAAGTTGTGAGAGGGCCCAAAATATAACATGAAATTATGAAGTAAATGATCATGAACAATTAAGGTAATATAAAACGGAGCTACATAATCCTTGAATTTTCAATGTGAAGGATGAAACATAATCATGAGCTTTTCATCTTGTAAATTTATTACATGTGCATAACATTACGCATAAGAAAATTAATCCATTTTAGTAATTTGTTTTTTTATAAATTGTGGATTTTTAGCGAACTCGACGAGGAGGGGCATAGGGATTTTAATTTTATTTATTTCATTTTCTAAACTAATACCCTCAGTTTCTTTTCTTGATTTCTATGGTTGTAGCTTGTGCTTCATTGTGTCTATTTTCTTGGTTTGTGTTTGTTGGAGTTGGTTCACACACACCTGGGATTTATTTTTCGTTCATTCCTTGTTTATTATTCATAATTGGTCATCATCCGGTCTCCTATATTTTAGGGGAAATATTCCATCACGGAGAATATTCTCTTTGGTTGACTTCCTTCAATTTATTGAGTTGAGTTTAGATGTTGTTGCATTGGGATCATCACCAGCATACAACATTGGGATCATCACCATGAAACATTGGGATAATCACCATCATAATTTGACCTTACCTTGGTATCCCATCACCATAGTGGTTCATTGCTTATGATTCCACGGTTAACTCCTCAACTGCTCTATGTTGGAGTCAATTAGCGGGAGCAGTTGACTAGTTAACTCAACCTAGGTGGCATTTCACTCCCATAACTGCCGAGATACTAGAATAGGTGGCACTTCACTCTCGTAACTTGTTGGTGTGTGTGAAGTATCACTCTATACCACCACTATGGTGCATTGGTTCACCAATTCAGACTCATTTGGAGATCTCTGATTATATCATGTGTAAAGTATTCATTATTCATAATGGTTAGTAGAAATTCTTCCATTCTTTCTCTCCCTTCTTGTCTTTCTCAATTTTGTGCATATGTGTGTGTTGTTTTGGATAGATGATATATGCCTCAAAATATTCGATAAGATAAATTCAAAAATTCCATTCTTACATTACATTGTACCGTGGAAGGATAAAATACAAATACATCTCCGATCCAAAGGAGGTTTTTACAGTTTAACCATGAATACATAAACAGAGCCGACATCAATATGAAAAATCAAATTACTTAAATGGCATGGATGAGGCACTTGGAACAATTTCTGATCTTATTTCTCCTGATCCTCTTTTTCCACATATCTTCACAGACTCCCAATGAAGCCTGGAAAATCTGGAAGGGCTCTTTGGAAAAGGGGATGAGATGAGGGGACTTTTAATACTAGAGGTGGGGCTACTCACATTGGATCCAAAAGATTCGAAAATATCCAAGACTTCCTTACAAAATTCAATGATTTTAAATGCGCCCAACTCAGAAAGCTTGTGCAGGGTTGATAAATCAACGAAGGAGAAACAAATGGTTCTCAACATTCCTCTCCAATCTTGGTCTTGAATTATTTGTATTCATATATACATTCCTTACTTGTCATATTAGCCTCAGAGCCACCTAGAAGATGCCTTTTTCTTGAGGACTTTATCAAATCCTAGACACAAGGAAACAAACCAATCCTCTCATTAACATGGGTGCAATCAAAGGCCAAAGGGCACATGCACTCACTGTGAATGATGGAAGCCACAAATATCAGAAATCTAAAGATAAAGATAAGTGAAAATATCATGCACAAACGAAGAAGGAAGAGTACACAAAAACCTTCACCGATGCCTTGGATCAAAGGGAGAAAGCGAAATATGATAGGAGAAATGCACATATTGTCACAAAGGAGTCCATTTGGAATCCATGCATGAAAAAAAAAAATATATCAGATGTCTCAGATACTTCATAAAAACAACCTTGAATATCACATCCCAGAGGGTGCCAAGAAGAAAAAGCCAGAAGATCTGAATTCCAAGAGAGGCAATTCTAGCCATGCCTTAGTTGCCATCAAATGATACCCTCAGAGAAGAGTACTTATATTCTTCTGGATGCATGATCCCTCCATTCGATGGGGACAACTCTTAAATGTCGAGAGTCACCGACCTTGAGGAAGATTAAACTCACCAACGAAGTTTGAGGAATGTGTTTCATGTTCCCCAAACACATCCAACCTTCTCGATGTGTCGGATATTGAATTAAGCACTAGAAATTTGTATCCACACCAAATTCCATGGACATCTGCAACATGCAAACCAACTCTAACGTTGCTACCGGTGGGGTAAATCCTTAGTCTAGATTGTATACATTTCTGAATTCATTGAACGTTAGTATAGCATTACTCATGTTGATGAGAGTAGTAGGATATTGCATGAAAGGTTTGGACATTTTGAATTTCATATACATGCTGCTGAGCTTAGCAAACAAAGATTAGTTGATGGTCTACCAAAGATCCATTTCTCCAAGGGAATTATCCCCTGAGGGATGTTCTGGAAACACCCTCAAGAAGTGACAAAGGAGAGAGATCTTAGGAGCTTCACGCAGATCTGATCCACGGTGACCTTATAGGTCCTTTTACGCATCCATCATCAGCAAAGTGAGGTTTGTTCTCATTTTTACTATGATTTCTCATTTTACTTGGATCTACTTTCTCGGGCAAAAATGGGGTCTTTCAACACCTCAAGATTTCAAAGCCTTGGAGACGAGAACCACAGTCCAGAAGAAGATCAAAGTCCTACGGTTGGATAACGGGGGAGAGTATGCTTAAATAATGAGATACATAATAACCTTTACCAAGCGGGGATACAAATGAAACATTTGGTTCCTTATACTCCACAATTAAATGGAGTTGTTGAGCGGAAACACCGATCTCTAAAGGAGATGGCACCCGTATTGTATACAGAAAGTCACTACCACCGAGACTATGGGTCGAGCACTTAACTATGCAACATACATCAAAAACAGATTTACTCCTTAGATCTGTCAAGGATAAGACCCCTATGAGGCTTGGAGTGGCCCACTTTTGCATTTTTTGGTTCACATGCATGGACCTGGATTCACTCTAAAAAGAGGAATGTACTTGATCCACATAGCACTAAGTTCATTTTTTGGATAACCTAATGGTGTGAAGGGATATCAACTTATTGACCATTTCCTAAGGCACAATGCTTGTATGAACACCTTCCTCTTCCACCTTTCGAGATGATGAGGCATGCACATGCCGACACACTTTACCAAGCGAGTTCTGATTTAGAAGGGACTCAAGGTTAATTGAGTCAAAGTCAATACATGATCATGTCTGAGTCCTTATAGCATCCAAATGTAGATGCAAAGCAGGAGGCTTGACCCTAGTGGACACCGTTACTCTTCGGGATACGGGGGATCTCATAGGTGATCCGGTGATAATAGGATGACTCGATCTAATTTCGAGCAGCCTTCTATTGCACTCACTATCACTGAACCATTTCCCTTCTGTAAGCATCCTTTCTTGGTTCAATCTTTAGATCCAGAGTCTTATAGCGAGAGTCCTAAATCCCCTTTTGGGAATCCGCCATGTAGGAGAATTACAACTCCCTCCTCGAGAAGAACAGGACACAGGATCCTAGTTCCCTTCCTTAGACTTATCGAGATGAATATGGGTCCTATAGGACCAAGAGGTAGATGGTCGGAATCGAGGAGATACAAAGCGGAGCTTGTTGCCAAAGGCTTTTTAGCGGAGTTCATGGTATTGACAATGAGATACTTCTCCCGGTATGATGGATTCCATTTGATTGGCCCGCACTTAGCATTTTAATGGCAACCAAAGGGATGGGAATTCAATGGGCCATTGAAAAGAATGCATTTCTTCATGGTGATCTCTAAGGAGATCTACATGGAAAAGCCATAGGATTTATCTGAGGGACGCTCATATTTGGTTTGTCGTGAGTCACTTTATAGCCCTCAAACAGAAGTTTAGGGGTATGAGGTATACTTGAGATGGGTACTACACATTTGTCCACGAGAATTTGTACATTGTATAAATCAGACCAGAATGTATACATGCTCATGTGGTTGATTCACTTCTACTTTTGGTTATGTATCTTCGATTATTTTGATCACTAGCTTCTCAACTTCATTGATTGTTGCAGTCAAAGAGGATTCTACATGATAGGTTTGATGAACATGGGTATGCTACACTTCTTCCTTGGACTCGGGATCAATCAGGATGCATCAGGAATCAAAGCATGTAGACAAGTATACTGTCTCGTTGAGGAGATTTCACATGATAGGCTGGAAATTACGCTCGAATCCCTTTCCCTGCTCGAGAAGTCAAACTTGAGGATGGAGGAGACACTCCACTAGTTGACATCACACACTACTCTGATGACGACTAGTGGGATCTTGTTGTATCTCACACTCCAGAACAAACCTCTCATATACAGTTGGCACAGTTTCGAGGGTTCTATTACAGTAGCATGAACTACATTGGAAGGATACAAAACATATCCTTGATGTATAGGGAACCATCACCTTGGGATTCATTATGCAACAAACTCTACATTAGATCTCATTGGTTTACTTAGCTTCCAAGCTGGGTTGGCGATAGCAGTGATTACAAGAGTCCACATCGCTGGTTACTCCGTTTCGATCTTGGTTCCAAGGCCTATCATTTGAGGTGAGCAAGAATCGGCTACCATTGCTCTATCATCGGTAGAATTGATTACGGAGGGTAGTTAACTAACCATTTAGGCTATGTGGCTACAACATTTTCTCTTGAGTTGGAGCATTGGTTTCGTATTTATTTGTCATCTACGTGTGACAGCGAGCCTCTACGAGTTCTGAAGTCAATTGACGTGGATGAAGCACGCCGAGATCCACATGCACTACATACGGAACTTAGTACATGAGGGTATCATGTCGACTTATAGTTCGTCACCGTGAGAACAAATGACAAACATTTCACCAAGACCTAGCTGAGAAATTCCCATTCTCATAGAATTACGTCTTGCTTGGGCGAAGAACAGTTAACGGCCTTAGTTATTATTTTACATACATTGTACCTTGGGGGGTTTCCCATGAGGTTTTCCCTCTTTCCTCACTTTATTTTCCAATGTATCTTTTGTACTTGGATACCTAACATGGCCTTGTTAGCCAGAGACCCGATCTTTATTTTCACCATAGTGATGTTAGAGTGTTGGAGTTACTTACACACACACCTGGGATTTATTTTTCTGGTTATTCCTTTTTATTATTCATAATTAGTCATTATCCTATATTTTAGGAGAGAATTTTTCACCTGGATAATATTCTCTTTCGATTGACACTTGGTTTGACTAGTTGAGTTGAGTTTGGTTTTGTTGCATTGATATCATCACCCAGCCACAGCAGTAGGATCATCATGTTTTCTAATTCGACTTACCTTGGTATCATCACCCGAGTGGTGCATTATCCTTGATTTCCTGAGTCAACTCCTCACTACTCTATGTTGGAGACAGTTAACTTTAGAGACTGATTGCGGCTAGTTAACTCCAACTAGGTGTAGTTCACTCCATAGCACACGAGGGCTTTGAATAGGTGGCAGTTCACTCCGTAACTTCTTGAGGTGTGTGTCCAAATCCTCTACTTCTACACCACATGGTGCATTGGTTCACCTCAAGTTGAACTCATTGAGATATAGAAAGTATATCGTATTAATGGGGAATTATTCATTTATTCACAGCGGTTAGTAGGAGTATTCCATTCCTTCTCGTCTTCTTCTTCTTTCTCCAATTCTTTGCAAATGTGTGTATTATTTTTTAGCTATATCTATTTTTGCATGTTCCTTTACATTTACATGTGTTTCTAGGGTTTCATGAATTTTATTTTGGGCAACTTGTTTTTCAACTAATGGTTTAGTAACCACCGCCTCATTCACTTTGTTTGTAATATAATCTTTTTGATGGAACACTTGTAGTATTTTTTTTCTCCGGGCCTTAAATTATACTTACATGATGGAACACTTGTAGTATTTTTTTCTCTGGGCCTTAAATTATACTTCTGTTGAAGTTCTTCCATAATGGATTCAGCAATTCCTTGATATGCAGACTCTCCTAGGTTATCTATACTTTCCTCGTTACTAAACATGGGCTCTTGGTCTAGAGATCTTTCATAATCCTGTCTAGTTAGATGAGTTTATTGGTCTTCGTCACTAAGGGTTTTTATATCCTCTTCTTTCCCCTCATAATTATGCATATCATCTCCTATAAAAAATTTCATTTTAAAAGGACCTTGTATTTTTTTATCTTTGTTTTTTACTTGTCTTTGCTAGGTCTCGGGGTTAGGATTTCTCCTAAAATATTTTCAAGCAAATGGATCAGGCTTGGATTGGTCTAGTTCCATTCTAGAAATTTTGTTTGACAAATATTTGATTACATTAGCCATGTCATCCATTTTTTCTTCGGTAGACCTCCCTGATCCAGAGGGCCCTACTTGTTCCCTGAAGCGTTTAGATTCTTTAGTTCATGTCTCAACCTTGGCTTTTAGTTTACCAGATGCCATCATGTTTGATTCAATTTCTATAGCGTCGTATTGCATCCCTGTGAGGGTATCCGGTCTTCTTTCTCTTAAAAGCAGAGTGAAGTCGTGTTCAAAATCCCCTATGAAAGTCACCTTCGCTGCAGGTTGAGAGGGTTTAAATTCTGTTGGAATCTTATGATAAAGTTTGTTAAATCTCTGAGTAAATTCTAGAACTGACTCAGAGTTCTTCTTTCTCAATGCCCCAAATTTAGTCAAGTAGTAAATATGGTCTTTCATTTCTCTCCACTGTCTTAAAAAATCATTTTCTAAATCATCGTATGACCAAAGGGATCCTACCAGGAGTCCTTGAAACCGGATTCTTACTTTTCCTTCGAATGTTTGAACTAAAATCCTGGAATAAACATCTTCATGCTCAGTCCCTAATATATCATCAAATTGATTGAAAAAGATGATATGCTATGTGACAGTTAAATATCCTTCTCCTGTAAATTTTGGTAAGTTCTTCATATAATTTTTAGGCAAATCATGAAGGGCGGGGGCGAGGACCAAGGGAGCATATATGGATGCTACTTTTGAAAAAATCCTAGTGGGTGGAGGTTGTCCTTGACCACCTCCCCCTCCACCACCACCTCCTCCACCACCACCTCTAGTGACAACCATTGAAATTCTAGGGGATGAACTTCAAGAATTAAAAAGAGGGTTTTCAAAAACTTCTACGGACCGAAGTGGCGACCTTTCAACTTCCTCGAGATGCGACGAAGGGAAATATGGAAAATGATCATTAGGGAAAGTAAATTCTAGAAAGGGAGGGAAAGGAAAACATGGATTGGTTGCTTTAGAGTTACAATATGTATATATAGGTGAACCAGCAGGAGACGAATTGGGGTATAAAGTACGCTTTTCAGGATTTCGGAGAACTGAAACCTTTTCTTCGAGTGAGGATGGGGTAGACAGAAAAGTAATGATAGCGAGTATATAAGAGGATCTTTTATTTAGGCTGTTTGGAGAATCAGAAGTGTCAATTTCAATCTTTATTTCGGGTACAAATTCCTCCAGGTTCTCGTGCCTAACCTCATACTGGCTAGTCAAGGCCTCCGTAGAGAGTGTTTGTTTAATATTATTTTCAAGGGTTGGTTCTTCAATCGGAACCTTAGTATTGACTTGTGTTATTTTCGGTTGGTATTTCTTACCTATCGATGTGGTAGTCAACTTGAGGTATCCCTTTGGTTTTAATAAATTTTTGGGATCAGATATAGGTGTGGTCTACCTATCGTCTGGATTGCTTCTGGTATTCTTTTGATTAAATTCCATCTTATTTGTAGTGGAGTTGCCAAGTGAAAAATAAAAAATAGTTGTAATTCAGTGTTCAACCTTCATTCACTATCAAAGATAGAATCTGACCTTGTCGTTCTCCCAAGGAAAAATAACTTTGTTTCTCCATCCCTGGCAACGATGCCAAAAATATGTTGTTCCTGAGATTAAACTTAAGGCTCAAAAAATAATGTCAGGCATCATGAATGTTTTTGAGTGTGTTTTAAAGTGCTTTTTCTACCTTAGTTGTATGAGAAAATTTCCTTAAATGAAATTAACAGTTTGACAGCACAGAGGTCGTATTTCATATCTGAGTCGAAATTGAAATATCAAATGGTATGAGATGAAAATAGAAAACTGTAAAACATAGCAAGGCATCAATTACTGAAGAGTGCTACCTTGTTTTCAGTAGAGGAAAAGAGATGGTGTAACCTTGAATAACGCATAAAATGCAGTAATGTACACAACAAGCAAGTCTTGATTTACTCACAATAAATGTAGAGGAAAAGTGTTTTACTTAATAAATTACTAATACCTTGTGATTACAGTAGTTGTTTGACTAAATTTGAACCAAACATTTGTCAAGGAATACATAAAGGAATGCTGAGAAATGGAAAACAAAAGAAACACATAACCCAGATTTAAGAAAACTTGGAATCTCTATCTTCACTTGTATTGATACTCTATAAGGATAGTTTTCTCTATTACAATCAGGAAGAAGCAACCATAAATAAGTCTTTAATCTATGTTTCATAATTCTAAAAATACTAAATTTTACAATATATAAAACTAGAAACTTCCATTGGCCTTCTCCTCTATCTCTTCGCCTGTTGGCAGAGGTGTTTCTTCTCCTCATCCTTTACTTGGAAATAGCTATGATCTGATCCTGACCTGTATGAGTTGTATTCACATGTTTTATCATTTGTTTCCATATGTGTTGGCTTTCCCGTATTTGACACATTGGACGCATCTGCTCACTAATTGTACCACCAACCCAGAAGGTGCAGTTGCCTCATTTGCTTCAAAAATGTATAACTTATTTTCTATCTGGGGAAACCTTTCCTGTATCTTCTTTGCTTCCAAATATGTGTCTTCTAACTCCATGCTTGGACTTAGTATCCATTTTTTTATTTGGATAAGATCAATTTGGTTCATTTACTAGATGATCGGCATGGCCTCTTCCTTTCTTGTCCTAGATTTACATTGGTTCCTTGCTTCAGAGATATTATTTCCTTCAACATCAAGTAGACCTTTGTCTAGTGAAGATATTTCTTCTAGACAAGCTTTGTGTACCTCTCTGGCCAATATTTTTCTTTTTACAATATTTGATTCCCAGGCCTTCAAATTTATGTTACGTCTAGTTTTCTAAGATAGAGACAGTTGAGGAGTTGTCTATACATAATCTTTTGGTACTAGAAAGACATCCTTTTGAATGGCTTCCACTTTTGTAAAAGGATCTTATTGGGTTGATTCCTGCTTCTCATGTACTTCCAATGCTTGAGCTTGGAAAGATGCCAAATCTATTGTTGTACCTTCAGCCAAGTATATATTGGCTTGTAGTTTCTTGATTAATTATTCTTATTGAGTGACCAACCCTTTGTTGTCCTATGAGTTTTGATGGAGCGCATTGAGGTTAGATTTTAGTTGTTGGATTTGATGTCTGTCATCGGCTATGACTTGTTCAAACTATTTGTTCATCTTATTTCTGACATCCCTTTCCATGGTCGTCATCTAGTATTGCAACTGCCTTACCAACAAATTTCTCTGTTTCAGCTAATTCACTAGGTTTTCTACTAAGCATTGATTGGTCGTGGAAAAGGCACCTAATGAGCCTGCCATTTCCCTAGAGAATTTTATATCATCTAGACCCTATCCATCATACAAAATTCTTTTCCTTTTAACTGTTGTACCATTTTTTTGATGCACTTCTCTTTTAACTATGGCCCTTCTCTTCTTACTGAAAAAGAAGTCTGAAGGAGGCATTTCTTCGGCTGAAATTTGAGTAATGTCCTCTATAAGTATGACTTGGTCATTGGGATTTCCTTGACTCAACTGTAAAGGTGTTAATGACACAATGGGGATACCTATCTCTGTGGATGGTTGTTGCTTTGTTATGTTGGTATCCGGTTTATCTGGTGTAGACAGCGATGTATCCTGTCCCTTTTTTTGAAATTCTTCAAGATGAGATATTGTTTGAGTGATTGGTGGGTTTGGTAATGAAGTATCCACTCCCTGCATTAAGACTTTGACATTCTTCGGATTTTCCTCAGTACTCTGTTGGTCAGAAATTCCCGTCTCTAATACCTGAGAAGTAGCTTCCTATGTAGATGAAGGTGTTATTGGCTCCCCTTGTAATACCTTTGGAAAACTATTCTTTCTCTGCTTCTGAAAATTGTCGAAATTGGCTAATTGATTGGGAGACAAAGTTCAGACTCTACTCAATACTTCCTCATATGACCCGACTCCCCTAAATACTTCATCCTGAGGGGAAATATCGTGCACATACTTCCTTAAATTGTATTGAGCCAGGTGATCTTCCACAATCTTATTGGGATCGTGCCTCTTAAACTCAATATCAACTAACTTGACGTCTTCTAGAGTTGCAACCTCTTGGCATACCAACCGATCTGGTTAAAATTTTGGGAGAGCATTAGGGGGAACCACGCACCAAAAAACCATGATATAGGAAAATTTTTCCTTAATATACTAGTTTGCTATTTTTCCCAGGTTATCCATGATTCTCTCTGAAATTCTGGGAGGTGGGAAACCGTATAGGGTGATATGAATCGACACCACTGCATAATGACAGATTCCATAGAAGAAATAACTGTCTTTGTCGTCCCACAACTTGGAGTGATAGAAATGGATAGGCTTGGTGTTGGTCGGGTTCCAACTCCAGCTCATCAGAGGGAAAGGAGTGATAAACAAAAGGGCATCCATGATGTATGTTGACATGTAGAAAGGAGCAAGTTTCCATTTGGAATTTGCCAATTGGTACCCTGTGATTTCTTTGGCCAAGTTGCCTAATAACATGTTGGCCTAGTTGAAAGAATATCCCTCAACCACTTCATGCATAATTGGTACCCATGCTAGCAAAAAATGAGAGGAGTCCTTTTTCCCGAATATCTTACATAGAATCATAGCCACATAGATCATATGGGCATCTAACGATGCTATGACATATATGATGTGAGTGTCGACTCTGAATTTCTCAGGATGCCCCCACCAGTGCTTGATTAACTCAGGGTATTTTTTCCCATACTGTGTGCACTGATGTTGGTCAAACTCCATTATCAATTCAACATTGTAACTATATTTAAAAATCGGGGATAATTTATACATTATTTGTATATTCTCCAGTCAAAAAGACCCAACAACAACCTTCTGTGAATTGCAAATGCTCCTAGTTGAAATGTTGACTTTCTCCAGGGCCCAGCCTATCATGTTGTTATACAACATGAGCGTCGACCGCACAACCATCTTGTGTATATCTGACTCAGCTATATCCCTAAGTTTAGTCGCATGGGTTTCGGTTACTTCGTCACCTGAATCCTCTAGGCAATTTATCAACTCGTGTTGTATAATATCGAACACCTATGTCCAGTATTTCACAGTCTCTATGGCTCTCGGTGAAGTGTCTGAGAGAAAATATGTGTTCAAATTTACACTCTCACCATCTGCTTTATCCATTTTTCCTGGTGCCATGATATTAATGAAATCATAACTGTGTTATCTGCTACAGGATAATGTGTGAGCTTATGCAGCTGGCTTAAAACTTGTTATTTTGTGAGAATGAAAATATAATTCAAAATCCAATATTATTATTCACCTTAAGCATATTGATTTACGAGTACCTATACTGACGAAAAATTAATTTAACTTAATGAGGAAATCTAGGCAGCGATCTGCAATCTATATTGAAATCATTCCCATTGATTTGTGATTAATGCCATAAATATCAGTGGTTTGTGATCGGGAACTTGCATGAAACAGGTTTGAAAATTCCCAAATCGCGAACTCATGAGAAATTAATTATGAGATAATATTGTTTAAGATATTAATTAATCATGTTTAACTTTAAACATTTTTGGGTATTCGAGCTTCGAGATTTTAATGAGTAGCTTGAGATAGAATCCCCGAAACTCGAAACCGCGAAATGATTAATTATTGGATAATTGTTTTTAGTTTTAATTCACCCCTTTAAATTTTGAAATGTTTTGGAAGTTTGGACTTCGAAGATTTCAATATGTGAGGGATGATAAACGTCTGAACTTCCGAAGTATGAAGTTATTAACCGTCTTTAATCAAGATTAACTTAATTAATTAAGATTTGATATTTCAAGATTTTATCGCTTCGTGGATTTGAAGGTTAGTTCCTTATTATATTCTTGAAAGGCTATTACCTGTAGTGATGTGTCGAAGATGACATCATTTTAGATGACATGTCGAGGCCGGGGGGTGCTAAGTATTAATTAGAATCATGTGAATCTTTAGATTAAAATATCAGAGAAAGGTACCACGTGTTGACTCAGGGAAGATTTAAAACGTACATGTTTACCATGAAACATGTCTTTCAAAAGTTGGTGAAAAAGTGATAACGGATATATTCGGGTTTCGAGATTTTTAAAGTTATGACTTGTTGAAAAGCCTGAAGCGCGAAGCTTCGAAGAAGACTCTGGTAACTTAGCTCTTTAACCATTTGGCGGCTCCATAAATACGAAGAGATTTAGGATCCTACGATTATATGGAAGACTTCATCAACGAAGTATATCATGCACATCTTATTCTTATTTAACCAGGAATAAATTTATTCAAAGTTCAAAAGTTTAGAAATATATATATGTTCCAACACTCTGTACATCCGAAGAAGGGAAAAGGAATCCCCAACACACACAACAAGAGATAGAGAAAAGAGGGCCACTCTCAGGACAACCAATCCAATCAACAACAAAAGAAGGGCAATGAAAAGATGAAGAAGGAAACAGGAAAATGGTGTGAGTACCATAAAATCCCTTGGCACAACACTGAACAATGTTGCTCCAAGCAGTCACTCATGGTCGATATGAAGGCTTCCAAGTCAGAGGCCAATTTTGATTCTGAATCAAATCCCGAAGGAGGTAAGAAGTTTATCGATGCTAAACCCAGTGCCATTGTCACTACCACCAAATTCCAACCAAGCTAACCAGAAGAACCAAAGAAAGGGGAATGCCTCTTTCACTCACAAATTTAGTAAAGGGGGATCTGCATCATTTCATTGTTGATAGAGGTAGTCAGAAGAACCTGATTTCAGCAAAGGTTATCAAGAAGTTAGACTTGCTAATGACACTACACCCACATCCCTACACTTTCGGTTGGCTTTGCCAAGGAAGAGATATTTGTGTTAGCGAACTGTGTCATCTACCCTATGCCATCAAGCCTTTCAAAGATGAGGTATTGTGTGATATCTATCCCCTTAAAGTTTGTGATGTTATTTTAGGAAAACCATATATGTGGAAGCGTCATGTTGTGTATGAGTCTAGACCCCATAGTGTTATTATTAGTTTGGGTAGAAAATTGTACAGGATACAAGAGGTAACGTCGCCTACCACTATTTATTTAATCTCTGTTAAGCAATGTAGTAAGGTCATTTCATATCTCAAGAAGTTTGTCTTCTTTGTGATCTGTTCTCACAGTAAGCATAAGGTCATCGCCACATCCATTACCTCTACACACTGCCTCTCTTTGTAGCAGAAGCAAGTGGAAAATATCGTGGAAGAATATAGAGACATCTTGTCCTCACTCACCGAGGTACCGACGCACTGCCAAGTCAAGCATCCAATTGATCTGACCCCTAGTTCACCTCTACCTAATGGACCAATCTATCATCGCTCGTTGTTGGAAAATGACAAAATCAGGTGTCATATCCAAGATCTTAATCAAAAGGGGAACATCAGACCCAGTTCCTCCCCTTGCAAAATCCTGATTGTACTAGTCCAGAAGAAGGATGGGACTTGGTGACTCTGCATTGATTATAGATCCTTAAACAAAATCACAGTCAAGAACTGATACCCAATTCCTAGGATTGATGACCTTCTTGACCAACTCAAGGGGAAAAATTTCTTCAGCAAGATTGACCTCAAGTCTGGCTACCACCAGGTTCCCAACAAACCAACCGATGTATGGAAGACAACCTTCAAATCTAAAGAAGGTATCTTTGAATGGCAGGTCATGCTCTTTGTCTTAACAAATGCACCAAACACTTTCATGAGGTTGATGGATGATGTACTAAGACCCTTCACTAACTCTTTTGTGGTGGTATATTTGTATGACATCGTCATCTTCAACTCAACTTGGGAGGAGCACATGCAGCATATTCAACAGGTTCTAAGCACTCTACAGCAACAAAAGTTGTATGCCAACCTGGAAAAATGATCTTTTGGCATGAACAGGGTCCAATACTTGGGCTACATTATTGATGAGCATGGGGAACATGTTGATCCAGCTAAGATCCAAGTCATATGTGACTAGCCAGCCTCAACCACACTAACTGAGCTTCGAAGCTTCTTGGGACTTGCCAACTTCTACCGATGGTTCATGTTGGGATTCTCCCATATTGCATGGGCCCTCGAAAAGGTGACCAAGGGAGGTGGTAGGGAAAATTTCGTGAGGGGGAAGGAACAACAACGAGAATTGAATGATCTAAAGCATCGCTTGTGCTCAGCTCTAGTACTCTCCTTTCTCGATCTGCAACAACCATTCGAGATTGAGACTGATGCATATGAATATGTTGTAGGTGCAATTCTCACTCAGCACAGTCATCTAGTGGCATACCATAGTGAGACACTCTTAGATGTTGTCCAAAAATACCCCAGCCATGACAAGGAAATGTATTCCATTGTACAAGCTTGTCATCAATGGAAACATTACATTCTGGGAAATGATACAATCATCCACACTGATCACAAGCCTTTGTAATTCATACAGACACAGGGGAAATTGTAGAATGACCTCCATCAGAAGTGGTCCACCTACCTACAACAGTTCCATCCCAACTTCGAGTATAAGACATGGATCTTAAATCGTGTCGCTAATTTCCTCAGTCAACCTCTCATGGCTACACTCACCACTATGCTCCATTCTTGTGGACATGAGGCATCTGAGTGGCCCCAACTTTATTATCAAGTTCCAGACTTGGCCACCACCTATCAGGTCTTGGGTACATGTGCGACTATCACTGATTTTCACATTTAGGATAGACTATTATGCCATCTAGGCCATCTCTATGTTCCTACAAGCGAGCGTGCAAATATGATTTGGGAATCTCACTGCAGTCAGATGGCAGGACATTTTTGGCACGGAGAAAATCGTGGCCATTCTTTAGAAACATTTTTATTGGCCAAAAATTCGACAGGACATCAACAAGTATATCAGATCTTGCATTGCTTGTGCCATTTCCAAACCAACCATCAAGAAGCAAGGCTTATACACCCCTCTTCCTACTCTCGAGAAGCCTTTGGAATCCATCTGAATGGATTACATGTCTGGCCTTCCATCCATGAAGCAAGGAAGTGTGGGTCCATTTTGGGATACCACATACTGTCATCTCCTTCTGGGATGATAGGTTCCTTAGCACATTTTGGTCGAGTCTCTAGTCAATGTTGGACACCAAGATCACTAAATCAAATGCCTTCCACCCCCAAAGAGAGGACCAAACAGAGGTCTTCAATCAGATGATTGTGCACATCCCGTGCATGTAAAACTCTAAGAATCCACGTACATGGGATGAGAGCCTCCCCTATGTTCAACACAATTACAGTAGGGCTCTCCATAGCTCCACCAACCATAGCGCATTTTAGGTGGAGTGGGGATTCCAACCCTTGAGTCCCATTGATGTTGCACTACCTCTTGCCACTACACAGACAGACTCTTCCCATGTTCAGTCTTAGACCGAAAAAGCCAGCAAATTCATTCAGCGGATTCAACACATCCACCAACAAGTCCAAGAGATTTTGAAGAAATCCAATGCTAAGTACAAGAAGTGCCATGATCAACACAGCGTATCACACCAGTTTCAGGTTGACGGAAAAGTCTGGTTACATTTGTAGAAGGAGCGTCTCATAGGTCCCCATCGGAAGCTCCACCCAATTTTCTATGGGCCTTACACTATCACCAAGGCTATGGGTAGCAATTCTTTTGAGCTCAACACTCCACCCTTCCTTGGCCTACACCCAGTTTTCAATGTGGACCTCCTTCAGCCATATTTTCCACCATTATTGGACACCTCAAAAATCATAGAACATTTGACACCAAAAGAGCTCAACCCTGACCGCATGGAACAAGCATCCATTGATCATATAGTGGACACACAGGTTAAGGGCACTTGCCAGTAGGGGATCTAGCCTTATCAATTTGTGAAGGTCGAGCATCTCCTACACCAAGGCAGGTGGCTCACCTACGGCCAAATCCAGCAGAAGTTTCTTCACCTGATGGGGGAACTCAACGCAATGGAGACCATTTCTTCCTAAGAGGGAGGATTGATCCAGGTGGATATTGGTGGCCACCCACCTATTCCAACTAGCTCCTCTTGTCCGTTTTTAGTTCAACTCATTCTTCTATACTTCTTTGTAATTGTGGGTTCTACACTTCTGTGGATGTCTGAAGCCCTACACATGTTCCAGGTGGATAATTGCAAGATACCAGATAGAATAACTATGTAGAACATAAATAAAATGCTAGAAATGGCAGAATAATAGTAATATAACCAGCATAATCTCCACAATAACACAGAAATGATATAAGAACAACAACATAAATAGCACTTTGATTCAGAAAGCAATGTTCATGGGCCTCTTCAAGGGGGAAACCTCCAGTCAAGCAATGCTCTATTACAATAATCTCCAAGCTAGGGTTTTCATACCCTCGACCCTTATTTATACTAAATATGTCTATCAAGAGAAGCATCTAGAGGAATATCCTTCTAGAAGCGGAAGCTTCTATTAGGTCTTCTTACATCTACTTTATTCTATTTTATTGAAAGTCCTTATTAATATTGACCTTTATTACATCCGAATATATTGATCTACCTTTGTGTGGGTTAGGACCCTAACATGTCTGCCCCCTTAAAAACAACCTTGTCCTCAAGGCTTGAGATGTGGAAACTGATGCAGAATGGTAGTTGGTTCCCAAGTGGCATCTGTTGGAGTCGTATCTTTCCACTGGACGATCATTTCCTTAATGATTCTCTGACACAGACAAAGCTCACGCTGGTCCAAAACTGCTTCTGGCTATAGCCAAATGGATCCTTCTTCAGCTAACTTTGGAAGGTTGGATTGAATTTGGCACCTGGTTCCAATCACCTTCTTTAAGCATGAAACATGAAAAATAGGTTGTAGCTTCGACTGACTGGGTAGAGCTAACTGATATACGACTTGTCCTACACGCTTGAGAACTGTATAAGGACCATAAAATTTGGGCACTAGCTTCTGACAATGCTCGGCCTTGAGGGAAGTTTTCTTATATGGTTGTAGTCACAAAAACACCTCATCCCCTTCTGCAAATTGACATTCAGAGCGACCTTGATCTGCTTGCTGCTTCATGCAATTCTGTGCCATGACCAAGTTCTCTTTAAGGGTACAAATAATATCCTCTCAAACTGTAAGTGTTTGGTCAACCGCCTGGACCTTCAAGGTACCCGGTAAGTATGAGAGAACTAAAAGTGGCTTCTATCCATATACTTCTTCAAAAGGAGTCATGCGAGTAGCTAAATGGTAGGAAGTGTTATACCATCATTCAACTAGGGGTAACCATTGAGCCCACTAATGTTGTTATTCAGAGGCAAAACACCTTAGATATGTTTCCAAACACTTGTAGACAACTTCCGTTTGACCATCAGTCTGGGGATGATAAGATGAGCTGAGATGCAATTGGGTGCCTTGTAGCTTAAACAGTTCTTGCCAAAAATTTCTTGTGAAAGCTGGGTCACGATCAGAAACAATAGAGTGTGGCATGCCATGAATCTTGAAGACCTGGTCCATGAAAATTTTAGCCACCGTGGATGCAATAAATGGGTGTTTAAGAGCGCAGAAATGAGCATACTTGGAAATGCGATCCACAACCACCATTATGACTGATTTATTCCCCGGTTTGGGTATGCTGGTAATAAAGTCCATAGAGATATCCTTCCAAATAGCAGGTGGAATCGAAAGCGGTTGTAGTGTGCCCGCAGATTTGACTGTTTCTTCCTTGTTGCATTGACACACCTCACATTGAACGACAAAATTACGGAAGTCCTATGTCATACCATCCCAGAAAAAAAGAATGTTTGAGCCTGTCATATGTTTTTGTGAACCTTGAGTGCCCCTCTATGGGTGTAGCATGAAGCTCAGAAAGTATCATGGATTTAAGCTTTGATTTTTTACTTAAATACAAACGACCTTTGTATAGAAGATCATCTTGGATCCAAGAGTACCCTGGGGGAGCCAAAGCCTTGGTTTGTAATTGCTAGATCATATGTGAACTTTTGGGATCTTGAAGCCATTCCTGGTGCATAGATTAGAGCCAATCTGGTACAATGAAGGAAAGAGAAAAAAGGGATCTTTCTTCTTCATATTTTTGGGACAGTGCATCCACCACTACATTGTCTTTTCCCTTCTTGTAAATGATCTCATAATCATATCCAAAGATCTTAGTCACCCATTTTTGTTTCTCTTGGGAGGAAATGCGTTGTTCCAGAAAGTACTTGAGGCTTTGATGGTCGATCTTAATTTGGACGTGTTTCCCCAAGAGATAAGGGCACCACAGATCAATGGCATGCAGAATAGCCAACATTTCCCTTTCATAAATGGGTTTTCCTAGATTCTTTTCAGACAATTGCTTGTTGGTGAAGGCCAAAGTTCGACCCTCTTGCATAAGAACAGTGTCGATTCCTTTCCTTGAGGCATCACATTCCAACACAAAGGTATTTGTGAAATCAGGAAGGGCCAGAACTAGAGTGGTGCACATGGTCATCTTCAATGTTTGAAAAGCTTGAGGAGCGGCTGGAATCCAAGTGAACCACCATTGGCAATCATGATTTGGAAATTGTTGACAACATGGATGTAGCAATGAGTTTCTTGGGCAATGCAGTGATGAATAAAATTATGGGTGCTTCCACTATCGACCAAAATGATGACCTTCCAATGCTTGATGTAACCGATTAACTTGAGGTTTTGGGGAGCGGAGAAGCCGGTGAGAGCATTGAGGGAAATGACGGGTTCTACTTTGGGAGGGTTTGAGGGAGGGGTTATGTCAGTGATTTCAGGTGACTCAAGCACAAGGGGAGTTTCAACATCCTCTTCCGAAATATCCTCAGAGATGGTTATAATATGCAGAACAGAAATAAAATGCTAGAAATGGTAGAATAACAGTAATATAACCAACATAATCTCCACAATAACACATAAATGATATAAGAACAACAACATAAATAGCATTTTGATTCAGAAAGCAATATTCACAAGCCTCTTCGAGGGGGCAACCTCCAGTCGAGAAACGCTCTGTTACAATAATCTCCAAGCTAGGGTTTTCATACCCTCAACCCTTATTTATACTAAATATGTCTATCAATAGAAGCATCTAGAGGAAGATCCTTCTAGAAGAGGAAGCTTCTATTAGGTCTTCTTACATCCGCCTTATTCTATTTTATTGAAAGGCCTTATTAAT
>SNQJ01S0046246.1:0-13834 GCA_010110895.2 Picea sitchensis | reverse complement strand
AGAGAAATATTTTTTGAATAAATAGTTATTCATAAAATAAGATATAAGTGTTTTCCTATCCAATAAATATCTATCACTGAAATCACCAATTCAAAAATAAATTTCACGAAAATAAAGAACACTCATAAAAGTCAACTTACAAAAATGAAAGAGATATAAAACCTTATCTTTATCATTAACAGATACACAATTTTCCAACCCTTTCTATATCAAAAGCACTTCCTTATAACCCCCAAAAATTACACAATGCCACATTCAATTTCTATTTTCTTCTATTGTAACAACATTTACTTTCCAATACACAATCCTTGAAGAAAATCCTATGATTATGTTGATGTTTGTAGTATTGGACAGGTACTTCCCATAGATCTAAGTTATCCAAATCCTTCTACCTTAGTAATCTAATTTAATTAAAAAAATTATTAAAGTAAAGTGCTTTTATTAAATAGTTGAGTTTAATTTAATGAAATGTTAAAGTTATTAGCATTAGTGAATTAAAACTTAGCCATTGATCTCAAGTGAGGTGATATTTAATATCAACTCTCAATCATTTTGGAGATTAGGGTTAGGTCATAACTCAAGATTATAAAACCAAGTCTAGGGTGAAGGAAGGACATACTTTATATGATTTTGGAGAGAACCAAGGTCACTCTTAGGAGAAAGAAGGACTTTTTCTCAAGGAATGAATCCCAAAGGACTATGATTCAAGTAGATATTGGATAGGTCAGGAAGAAATTTCATATAGAGATCAACTCATGTCAAAGGAGAAGGGAGAATAGGGTCGGCCCCAGGAAGATACGACAAATCGAAGCCACCGCAGCAGGGTGGAGTTGTATGTGCTCCAAAGGTCGCTAAGGGTGCATATGTACTCAAGATATAGTGCAGGAAAGTGTGTATGCATATGAGCTACAGTGAGCCAGGGAACACATAAGTTTTAGAAAGTGAATGTATAAGGTCATACATACACAACATAGTTTCCAGGGTTTGCAAGTTCTTTCTATAGCTTTCAACATTTATATGTGGGCCATTTCTCTAATAAGGGAGCACCTATAAGCTTTGATATTATTCTAATGATAAGTTGATTTGAAGGGAATAAATCTTTGTGTGTTGTGTGAGATTTGGTTTCTAGTTTTGCTTCTGCTATATTTATTTCCTTCCTTAATAAACAACATAGCCCAGTTGGACATTGCGGATGCTACAACCTTGGAAGAGATTCCTTGAAAGTGGCCTCTTTATGAAGATGCACCTGTGGGAAAAATTCTCCATCATTTCGTCCCTTTGTCCCATGAGAGCTTGTTCAAGCAATTGTTTAATAGAATCTTCTTCTCTGCCTTTTTTATTTTCTTCTACCATTGAGGGTTTCTTGGTCGTGCGAGAGCGATTTTCCTTAAGAGATACAAGCTCAAGACCGAACTTGCTATACTTGGACCTCATCGAGGACATGCACTGAAAAATGATCAAGAGCAAACTGTTCTTATAGCGATGATCCAGATTATTTTTGGAATGAAATGGAAGCATAGCTATTAAAATGAAATACACATAAATATTTCCAGAAACAAATAAA
Source organism: Picea sitchensis (assembly GCA_010110895.2). Taxonomy (NCBI): domain Eukaryota; kingdom Viridiplantae; phylum Streptophyta; class Pinopsida; order Pinales; family Pinaceae; genus Picea; species Picea sitchensis. The sequence goes on along the minus strand of SNQJ01S0046246.1, from coordinate 12,270 downwards.
TACAACAATATATGATTTTTATTAATGAAGGAAATGTACAGAGACTGTAAAAATATAGAGTGCAAGACTTGCTAGAATGGTGGCATCTTTATCTCTCAGAAGATATGTGATGACTACGCTCATTTGAAATAAAATGATGATTAAAATGAGGCTCTCAAGGAATTTTTATGATAAACATGAATTACAAAACCCTAGAAATCCAAAAAACCTAATCCTAGGAGATGAGGCACCAAAAGTCATGTGGGCCCCATTGACGTAAGTTAGTACATCAACTTCTTGAGGTCATAACATTTTCATACAATCTCTGGTTTAGGCATGTGATAGCTCGTTGGAAAGGTATTTTAAAGAACTCCACATTATGCCATCAAAATCTAACTATATTTATAGTTTGACTACGGAAATCCAAGAAAACAATTTTTAGGGCCCCAAAATGGCCCTAGAAGTATAGAAATATGTACTGACATGAAAAATACCAAAATAATCCAGTTGGAATAGGTGGGCATGCACCATTATCCACTTGGATGTTGTGTAGGGATTCGGGATAGCTCGAGAAGTGAAGAAACCACAATTATAAATAAATTTCCCCACTATAGAGAAACATGTTGAACTGAAAACTGTAAAAATGTGCCAGTTGTAATTTGGAACAGGTGGGTGGCCACCAATATCCACCTGGATCATCAAACCCAGAGCTTCTTGTTGCCAAACATTCATGGAAAACTTGATGTAAAGAATTAAGCATAAATAAATTTGAGGAATAAAGTTAAGAAGTCTAATTCATAAGATCTTGGAAAGCCAAAAATGCTTCTTGCAAACTCTCCATCGTTGCAAAATCTCCTGACTGTCAACCCTTTAAATATGATTCTTTTTCTCTTTTATAATATTCTCTTCATCTTCTTGAAGATTATTTAGGTTTAGGTTTAGGGTTTTATTTTCCCCTTTGTAAATGTGAACTCATATATTTGTGCCATTAAATGGGACCCACTTTAGAAGCTCAAAAACTTGTTTGAATAAATGATTTTCCAAAANATTTAATTTTTAGGGAATTATAGTTATGATTCTATCCATGGAAACCAATTCCAAAGTTTTCTTCATGTATCTATATTTCCTACGAGCTCTTGTTTACTCTATTTGTACATCAATATCATTATGGCCTATAGAAGATAGACAATCAATAACCATTGATTTATTCCTCACTTGAATTCTCAACTCTTGATTTGCCAATTCCCCCCATTTATCCCATATGCATTGGGTAATTGATCCAAGTAGATATTGGTGGTCAACTACATGTTCCACTAATTATGAATTGTTCCGCATCTTAGTAGTTTTTCTATAGTTTTTCAGGTCCCAAACTTTTGGCATTGTTTTGAGGCTCTAAACGACCCTTTTTTGGGGCAACAATGCTTAGCATGTAGCCAAAGGTAGATGCTAGGATATTCATAATTTTTTCTTCTCGGCTAGAAATTTTTGGCGGGCTACCGATCACCTCAAATGGATATCATATGCAGAAGTTACGATGCTAGGCTAATCAAAATGTTTTCTTCTCAACTAGAACTTTCTGGAGGGCTACCAAGAACCTAAAATGGAGATCATATGTAAAAGTTACACCCCTAAGAAGTTGGCATATCAACCAACCACATTGGGTCCCACAAACCATTTGGTGTTTCATATTTTGGGGTTAGGGTTTTGGATGTTTAGGTTTTTTCATTGATTATTTAGTTTAAAAGGACTTTTCAACCTCTTTGTAAGACACGTCTCACTATTCGAGGATAAGCTACCACCATTCTACTTGTTAGTAATATTAACTACAGACATGCGGTTTAATGAAACTATGTAGAGAAACGAATAAACATCGATTGAACCCAAGGAAACAAGAACATCTCTCTTTCTCTATGTTCACATATTTTATCTCTATAAAGGTATCTCACTGTTAGCGTCGGAAGCCACTCCTAGATTGCTTGCAGGAGCTGAGCCCGACACCCATCAGTTTAATGTCACGATAGTTTTTAAAGGGATGATCAAATGGAGATAAAAGCTCGAGGAGTTATCACTCTAACTCAGGGAATGGGTCCATCATGTATGGGACAAAAGAGGTCTTGATCTAACTTTAGCCAGTGGGTTGATTAAAAGGCAAGCAGGTGGAAGACTTGGTAAGAATGGTGAACAAACAGCTTTGGGCAACAGGCTTTCAGCGGTTTGCAGAAGAAAGACTCTGAATCCAAGATCTTCTTGGTTCAGGGTCTCAAGAAACTGAAAGGGGGACCTGACTGAACCCTCCCATTCCAGGTCACTCAGCACTGAGAAAAACACAAAGACTGATTAGAGCAATGTAATTGCTACAGTGATCTTATCCAACATCATCCTATAATAGCTACGACTCGACTAGACCCTCCAATTCTGAGCTGTTCTAACACAGTATAACAAAGATGTAAAGGAAATTGGCATTCATAAGGCAAGAAGTCTCAGAAGTCTATACATAACCAGAGTATCAGTGCTTCATTAAAGATTTACAACTGGGAGCTCTGCTCAACCATTGATAGATACAAAAAATGGCGAAAACGCCTTCATATACTCAAAACAACAANTCGTGTACCTATGGCAGACGCGATCGAACTCCTGATAGTTCCGTAGGCGAATTGACGTGCACTTAACTCGTCGTCGGGCTTTCCCATTATGGCGGAGACGATGTATAACCACCACCAACTGCTTCAATAACTGCTTCATTGGGATTAAGGATGGCCCAGCCAACTCGACACTTCTGCAACGTGGCGGTCACTTAAGGGTGCCACCTGGATTAGCCAAATAGTCTTTCTTTGGATGTTGCTTCGCTGGACTGCTGCAAGGGACCCCTATGATGGATGAGGATGAGGGTATGGTGAGAATGATGGTGGGAGTCATGCCAGCGGATGAGGAATTCCATGGGATATGGACAGGGCACAGGTGGAAACAACAGAGAGTACAGGAGTAAAAGTGCATGGTGGAATGTCTTGAGGTGGAGGAGACACATGGCAGAGGATGAGGTGACTCGGAAGGTGAGTGGATGATGAGATGGGGGGAGGGACCACATGGACCAGAAGAGGGGAGGTGGATAGATGTCAGAGGATGAGGAAGGGCCAAAGGGAGCAAGCCTCATCGCATGGCCAGGATGGGAACAGATGGCAAAGGGAAGAATGGTACAGAGGGTGGCATGGCAGGAAAGGAGGGGCCCCACCTGGCTAAATGCAGAAAGATAATGGAGTCTGGATCGCCTGTGCGTCGTTGATCTGAGCACTCTGATCCCAGCCGTTGGAGAGGTGCGCCACCGATTCCAGACCCCTACCTTCTGCTTAAAGGTAGAAAGGCGGGGGGGTCTGGAATCCTATATGCACCCTTGATCCGGGCACATGAATCTTTGCCACCCAAAGTTGTCTGCCACTTAATCAAAAGCACGTTTGTATTCCAAACTTAGGCCAAGTGGGTTTTAACCCATTCCTTTGTATTCTAACCCCCCTTACAAGAAATATCGCTAACATTTGGCTCCATGGGGGATAGAGTCATCCCTGTGATGCTCTAAGAACTCTTCTGCAGATCTAGTGCCTTGCTGTTGGGTTATGGAGTCATTTATTAAGCCGAAAACAAAACAATATTTACAAAAACAGAAAGAGCCGACTGCGGCTCATAAAAAACATTTTTTCAAGAAATGCCTATTTACTGGGCCACTAAAAACTTCTTTGCCTTCCAAATCCTGCAACTTGTAAGTGTTGTTTGCAAATACTTCAAGAATCTTGAAAGGTCCAAACCAAAGGGCATCGAACTTACTGTGCTTGCCCCTATCCTACCTGGGTGCATCCCATTTGAGCACCAGATCACCCTGCTCAAATTATTTCTTTCTTCCCTTCCTATCAAAATCTGGCTTGATCTTCTGCTGATGATCATAGGCCCTGTTCATGACCTGGTCTCTAATATGTTGCACTTCCACCATCTGATGAATCCTTCTGACCATATTGTCAGGCTCTCCTTCAAGGTCCTAGAGGAATTTTGCCACAGATAAGGTGAGTTGAGTAGGGAAAACGACCTCTGTTCCGTAAACAAGTTGGAAAGGTGAGATTCCCAGGGACTTCTTGGTTGTCACCCGATCAGCCCATAGAGAAAATTTGAGCTTTGAATCCCAGGCCCTTTTATTGTCTTCCAGCAATTTGTTAATGAGCTTGATCAGGATTTTATTGGAAGACTCTGCCAGCCCAATTCCCTGAGGATAATAGGGAGTAGAGTGAATTAGTGAAATCTCAAACTGTTCACAGAACTTGACCAGAGGCTCAGACCTGAAGGGGGTGGCGTTATCAGTGACAATTCTGCTGGGGCAGCCAAATCTAGCTATGATATCCTCCAAGAGGCTAATAATTACTTTGTGGGAAGTGCTCTTGGTGGGAACAACCTCTATCCACTTGGTGAAATAATCTGTCGCAGTGAGGATCCATTTGTGTTGGCCACTTGAGGGAGGATGAATCTCTCCAATGAAGTCCAATCCCCACTGCTGAAAGGGTGTTGAAACCACTACAGGCTTTAATGGCATAGGTTTGAGTTGCTGCTTACCTGAGAACTTATAACATTTGATGCAAGCTCTAATTTCTCTGCAGACATCAGGGAATAAAGTAGGCCAGTAATACCCAGCTCGAAGGATCTTATGGGCTGTGGTCTTCCATAAATGATGCCCCCCACAAAGGCCACTGTGGAAATCAAATGTAACCTGCTGAGCTTCTTGTGGGTCCAGGCAGCTTAAGAATACCCCTAGAGGGTCTCTCCAGTACAAGGTTTGGTCAATGAGGCAATATCTTACTGCCTTGAGCTTTAAATCTCTTGCCTTGCTCTTTTCCATTCCATCAGGAGGCCTCAATTCTTGCAGAAAATACAAGATGTCCTTGTACCAGGAACATGCTGCTAGTGATAAGGCACCCTGGAGTCACTTGTTGGATGACTCAGCTTGCTCATTGATGAAGTTAATTCCTAAAGCTTTGCAATTGGATTCAGCCAACAACTTGGCTAAGCCCTGCCCCTTTATCAACTTGGTGGGCTTAATTTCCAGGTCAAACTCTAGGATCTTGGCAATCCATTTACCTCTTCTTCTGTCCATGTTGGGCTGTATAAGAATGTCCTTCACAGAGGCCGAAGGAACATATGCAGTGATTTTTGAGTGCAAGACATAGACTCTGAAAGCTTTGAGAGCTTTCACCAGAGCATAGGCCTGCTTTTCCATGGCCTCGTACTGGAGTTCTGCATCTATCAATGCCTTGCTAAAGAAGGCAATAGGTTTCTCTTTCCCTTGCTCATTTTTCTGCAACAAGACTGCTGCTACTGTATCACAAGAAGCAAAAGAAAAAATTAGGAAATGTTTGGAATAGTGAGGGCTGATCAGCACAGGTGCCTCAGTCAATGCCCCCTTTATTTGAACAAAAGATTCCCTGGGTTCAGTAGTCCATTTTACTTCATTTCCCTTCCTGATCATGGCTATGATGTGCTTCACCAACTCAGCAAAATTTGAGACAAATCTCCTCAGAAAATTTATCTTCTCCAAAAAGGCCTAAACTTCCTTCTTAGATCTGGGAAGTGACAGGGTCTGAAGTGCTTCTACCCTGCTAGGATCAATCCTTACTCCCTATGCTAACACTATATGGCCTAATAGCTTCCCTTCCTTCATAGTGAACAAAGATTTCCTGGGGTTTAAAGATAGGCCAAACCTTCGACACTTCAGGAAAACCCTCTTCAAATGGCAGTAGTGCTTCTTGTCTGTCCTAGAGAAAACCGTGATGTCATCTAGATAGATTATCATGAATTGGTCTTTCTCCCCGATGAAGGCTATGTCCATGGCTTGCTGAAATGTTGCTCCTGCATTCATCAGCCCGAAAGGAATCTTGGCATACATGAATGTGCCCCAAGGAGTGGTGAAGGCCTTTTTTTCCCTGTCCTCAGGCATGACTGATATCTGATTGTAACCAGAGAAGCCATCAATCATGGATATCCTAGATGCACCAGTTACCTTCTGCAATATGTGCTCCATGTTGGGCAGGGGATAATTGTCTTTCCTTGAGCTCCTGTTTAGGTTCCTGAAATCGACACAGAGTCTGATTTCCCCATTTTTCTTCCTTACTGGGACCAAATTGGCCACCCAATCGGAATATCTCAAGGGGACAATGATGTGGGCATCTAGCAATTTCTTCACTTCTTTCTCCATGACAGTCAGCAACATGGGATTTATTAGTCTTAGCTTCTTCTTGAATGGCTTAGCCTCTTCCTTCAGTGGGATCTTATGCTCAATGATTGATGTTTCATATGTCTTGAGGTCTTCGTAGGTCCATGCAAACACATCAACAAACTCTCTCAGCAACTTGGTATATTCAGCCCTCTGCTCCTTGGTCAAACTCCTTGACAGCTTGACAAACTTGGGCTCCTCTAGTGTGCCAATGTTGCACTCAGTTGTGTCAGCATCATCACCTGAAACTCTCCCCTTTACTGCCATGTCATTCCCATCGAACAATCTCTCTAATGGGACCAGTCCCCTCGGAATGTGATTGCTAGGCAACTGAATAATGTCATTCTTTGCTATTTTATTCAGCAACTCGTCCCCATCAAACCCTTCCTCAAAGGTGGAATCTTGGTCGATATGCATCTCTAAAAACTCTTCGATAGTCTCCAAAAACTTCTTGATCTCAAGATCATCCTCAAACACCTTCCAATGCTTGACATTGTCAGGTATGGAGGGCTTGTATTTTACTTCTACATCATACCTAAGCTTGGGCGGCAGGGGTACTTTGAAATTGCTCGTTGATGCAGCCAAGGAATCTGCCACTGTGTTCTCCTCTCTTGGGATGAAGGAAATGTTAAACTCTAAGAAGAAACTGTCAATAAGGTCCCATACCTCATTTTTGTAACTCCTAAGGTGAGGATGCTTGGCCTGATAAGCGCTTATGAGATACTGGACCACCAATTCGGCATCTCTGAACACTGCTATCTATTGAATTCCCATTTCCCTTGTGGCTCTTAATCCTAGGATAAGAGCTTCATGCTCTGCCACATTGTTGGTGGTTTCGAATTCCAGCTTATAGGACAAAGATATGGTTTCATGAGAAGGGGACACAAAAAACACCCCAGCTCCAGCACCTTCTCGGGAACAGGCTCCATCAAAAAAAAAATTCCAAATTGGGGTGACGAAGGGAGGAAATTCATGGGGAGTAGTGGGTTGATTTATGAGTTTGAGAGGAGGCTTGGGGGAATGGGTGAGCTATAGTAAAATGGAGCCCAAATCGGTGTCCAAGGAAAAACTGGGGTGATTGGTAGGGTTGGCTTCATCACTGATTATGTAGGCCAGCTGGGCTTCTCTGTACAACCTTCTATGCTCTCCTCCAAACACTGGGATAGTAGCATATGTGAGTTCCATATGCAAGGTTCCCCCCATCATTTTTATCCAAGATCTTGAAAATAGCATACCGAACTTGGGGGGGACATCATCTACTACGATATCCATGACCACACTTTTCATGGGCAGTTGAAACAAGGTCACAACTAGGTCCTTAATAACTCCCAGACACTAAACTCTCCTGGAGTCAAAAGAATAGAGGTCATGATAGGTTCGGGTGACTTATAGCCCCAATTCTTCCATGACGGTTTTGGGCATGAGGTTGTGAGAAGCCCCTGAATCCATCAAGTAGTTGTGCAACACTTTATCAAGGACGTGTAGAAAGGAGGGGATGAGTCATCTCTGTCTTCTACCATAAGACCTAGACTAACTGCAGGCTTTTCATCTTGGAGGTTTATGGAGTCTGCGGGAGGGGATGAGGCTTCAGACTACAAAATCTCAGAGAAGCGCTTTTTGAATTCTTCATGTTTGATTAGCTCAGTGAGAGGCACAGGGATTCTGATCTTTTGAATCTCATGTTCGAAATTAAAATAAGATGCAAGCTTTGGGATTTCTCTAATTTTAGGAACATGATTGTGGACAATGGGAGAGAGGGGTTGAGCCTTCTTACCTCTGTGACTATCTACTACTTCATTAGAAGGCTTCTCTGAACTAGCGGACTACTCACGAATATCAGGTACTGTTGTCTTTTTTTCGGACCTCAGGTTGTACCTGCCTCGGCCGCCGCTAACCTCTCAATTCATTTAGCTGACTATCCATTAGAGACTTCTCATAAGTTGATTGAGTGAGGTGAGGAAAAGGGGGAGTCTCTCTGAAGCAATGGATCTTAGGCTCAAGCTCGTCTGTTTCCCCTTCTTCATCTAAAGCCACAAAATTGTTTTGTAAGGGGGCCTGAATTCTTTGGTCTTCTCTGTCTCTTCCCCTCTCTGTGTTCATAGTCGAGGGAGTGATATTGTTTGGCCTCCTAAAACCCCCTTTTATTTCGGTGCTCTGAGGGCCCTTGTTCATTTTCCTCCTTTCCACCTTCAGCCTCTCCATCTCCTCAGACATAAATTTCATCATCTGGGTCAGTTCATCCACTTGAGTGTGGGGCAACGATGGGCTGGAAGTTGAGGCTTCGGACTTTCCCTTTATTCTGTCTACGTCGACCTTGCTCCTCAGTCTGTCAGCTGCTAATATGTTGGATTCCACTTCTATGGCCACATATTGCATCTGAGCTAAGGAGGTGGCTCTTCTTTCCCTCAATAAAAGGCAGAAATCAGGGCCAAATGCACTAGCATAGGAAATCTGGGCAGAGGCTTCTGAGGGATTTATCTCTGCAGGAATATTATTATACATATTATTAAATCTTTTGGAGAAGTCAGAGACAGACTCTCCTTCCATTTTCTTCAGAGACCCAAACTTTGTCATGTAATACATGAAATCCTTTCTATCTCCCCACTACCTCAGGAAAACACTATCCAGGGCTTCAATTCCAACAATAGATCCGGCGGGAAATCCTCTAAACCATTTCCTCACCTCGCCATCCAAGCTCTAGACAAAGACTCTCATCCAAACATCTTCATTTTCAATGTTTAGGTTGTCTACATAACTGTAGAAAGAAGCCAAATGCTCTTCTGCAGTTATGTCCCCTTCTCCAGTGAACTTAGGCATGTATTTCAAGTAGTCTCCAGCAGGGAGAGGATTCATGGGATGGGGTAGGACTAAGGGAGAATATCTAGCAGCGACTATCACATCCATCCTATTTAGAGGGGGATTAGCACCAGCCATAGGAATATTAGGTAGAGGAGAGCTTGGAGGAGAAGGAGTGTGGACAGGAGATGTCGAAAAAGAGGATCTTGAAGCAGACAATGGAGAAAACAGAGAGAAAGCTAAGGGACTTGAGTGTGCAGATGCTTCTCTCTATGCAGTAGTAGCAATAAAAGGAGGGGTAGTGAAACCTTTTGAGGCTTGAGGTCTATACTGAGGCACAACTTCCAGGGAGGGGGAAGTGACAAGGATCTCTCTTTCTGATGCTAGACCAGGAGGAGAAAACTCAGCAGGAACACTCCCGAAATTCAGAAAATGGGAAACCTCAGAGGAAGGACGACTAGGAAGTTGAGAATAAGAAAATGGAGTTTTTACGGAAGGAGGTGGGGAAATACCTGATTCAGTGGCGAAGCTTTCTCCTTGAGGGGGCTTCCCTTTCCTGATAATCACCTCTAGATTTTCTTCAGGTGTGGCCAGAGGCAGCTGTGGATGGGCCCGCGTGTGTCTGTCGCTGGAAGCCACAACCAACCCAATGGGTTCACCGCAGTGGATTCATCACAATGGATTCGCCAGGTGCACAGTAGAAATATTGATAATTCTGATATCTAATGCACCCTCAGAATCCATTAATCATTGTCATTCAANCCCATCAGTTTAATGTCACGATAGTTTTTAAAGGGATGATCAAATGGATATAAAATCTCAAGGAGTTATCACTCTAACTCATGGACTGGGTCCAGCATGTATGGGACAAAAGAGGTCTTGATCTAACTTCAACCAGTGGGTTGATTAAAAGGTGAGCAGGTGGAAGACTTGGTAAGAAAGGTGAACAAACAGCTTTGGGCAACAGGGTTTCAGCGGTTTGCAAAAGAAAGACTCTGAATGCAAGATATTCTTGGTTCAGAGTCTCAAGAAACTGAAAGGGGGACCTGACTGGACCCTCCAATTCCAGGTCACTCAGTGCTGAGAAAAACAAAAAGACTGATCAGAACAATGTAACTGCTACAGTGATCTTATCCAACATCATCCTATAACAGCTACGACTCGACTGGACCCTCTAATTCCGAGTTGTTCTAACACAGTATAACAAAGATGTAAAGAAAACTGGCATTCATAAGGCAAGAAGTCTCAGAAGTCTATACATAACCAGAGTATCATTGCTTCATTAAAGCTTTACAACCGGGAGCTCTGCTCAACCATCGATAGATACAAAAAATGGTGAAAATGCCTTCATATACTCAAAACAACAACAGCAACAAAATCGAGATGCTGCATTAAAAGCTTTGCGTCTGCATGGCTTCTGACAATCTGCACCTACAATCTTTGACTAATCGTGCACCTACGACAAATGCGATCGAACTCCTGACAGTTCTGTAGGCGAATCGACGTGCACTTAACTCGTCGCTGGGCTTTCCCATTATGGCGGAGACGATGTCTAACCACCACCAACTACTTCAATAACTGCTTCATTGGGATTGAGGATGGCCCAGCCAAATCGACACTTCTGTGACATGGCAGTCACTTAAGGGTGCCACCTGGATTAGCCGAACGGTCTTTCTTTGGATACTTCTTCACTGGACTACTGCGAGGGACCCCTATGATGGATGAGGATGAGGGTATGGCAAGAATGATGGTAGTATTTGTGCCAGCGGATGAGGAATGCCACAGGAGATGGACAGGGCACAGGTGGAAACAACAGGGAGTGCAGGAGTAAAAGTGCATGGTGGAAGGTGTTGAGGTGAAGGAGACACATAGTAGGGGATGAGGCGACTCAGAAGGTGAGTGGATGATGAGATTGGGGGAGGGACCACATGGACCAGAAGAGGGGAGGTGGACAGATGTCGAAGGATGAGGAAGGGCCAAAGGGAGCGAGCCTCATCGCATAGCCAGGATGGGAACAGATGGCAAAGGGAAGAATGGTATAGAGGGTGACATGGCATGAAAGGAGGGGCCCCACCTGGCTAAACGTAGAAATAAAATGGACTCTGGATCACTTGTGCACCGTTGATCCATGCGCTCTGATCCCAGCCGTCGGAGAGGTGCACCACCGATTCCGGACCCCCCCTTCCGCTTAAAGGTAGAAAGGTGGGGGGGGTCCGGAATCACCTTGCATGCCATAGATCTGGGCACACAGATCCTAGCCATCGGAGAGGTGCACCCTCGATTCCAGACCCCCCCCCCCCTCCGCTTTAAGGTAGAAAGGCGGGGGGTCCGAAATCCTATATGCACCATTGATCCGGGCGCACGAATCTCTGCCGTCCACAGCTGCCTTCCGCTTAATCAAAAGTGTGTTTGTATTCCAAACTTAAGACAAGTGGGTTTTAACCCATTCCTTTGTATTCTAACCCCCTTTACAAGAAATATCGCTAACACTCACAATGTTGATTCAAAGTTATTTCTTGCATTGGTAATGTTTTGTGTATATGTTATTTGCCATTGGTTACAACATTGGTATATTATATTTGATTATTATTTGAGAACATTTGGCATTGGCCTCTTGACAACTTAGTATGTAATTCATGTCATCCCCGTTATTGCAATAGATACCTAATGGTAACAAAAATTATATTTAATACTTAATGTAAATATCTCAACAATCCATTTTGTAGGTTTGGTCAAGCTCAATGTAAAGATAATGCATAGTTTTTATTTGTTTCACACAAAATAATGTTTTAGATTTTGTTTGGGATAAAGAAACTTTGTGAAATTTTCTAACTTGTATGTCCTTGATTAATTTTGGATGTGAGTCTACACAAAATGAACCTTCTCAACATCACAAAAACCTAAAAATGCGATTACAATAGTGAGAATTGTGATTCTATTCATTCAATTTTCTACATCATCAAATCATCACTTCTTTGTTCTCTAAGTTGATCATTCCCTTTTTATCAATTCCAAACATCATTATCTATCACACTCTTTCAATTTCTTCTTGTTATCTAGAAATGATGCTTCACATGTCAAATATTTTGAGAACACCCCATAGCTATATTTCCTCATGCCCCACACCAAAGATCTATGAGATGTATCAATTGTAGAAATAATTCTTGCGGAAACATTTTTTTATCCTTGGGCATTCTTAAGTAAACTATGGAGAGTGTAACATAATCATTATTATTATCAAATCTATGCAT
>SNQJ01S0046245.1:80639-100944 GCA_010110895.2 Picea sitchensis | reverse complement strand
ACTCGAGAACTACTAGAGAAACCAAGGTTATTACTACAACACAGGTACACTTATGCAATTCCATACAATTATGTCTCATATAAATATAATGAGCTTCGAAGGAATACACAACAAGCCCATAAATCAAGAATTCATATTCAACATTGTTCACAAGAATTCCTGCACCATAAATTCAATTTAATAAATTCATAGTAGAATAAACACTTATCTATAAACTAGGAAGAATGCAGAAACTGCTGAAGGGTGTGCCACTCTCCACCAACCATAGGTGATTTACACCAGGTTTTTCCTAGTATTCAGCCACCCATGATCTAGGGGACAATGTCATGAGGGAATATCTCAACAAAATTAACTATGTTCCTATGTTCTTTCTTCTCAAACCAGAGAGTTCTCTTTCTCCTAGTTTTTGTCTCTTTGTCTGTTATTTTCCTTCCCTGTGTTCCCCCTTGACCCAACGATATATCATTCTCCCAGAATTCGAGGTAGCAACATAATATTTTCGCCGGGACTATATTTCCCATTCCTCTCATTGATTTCCAAAAGGATTCCCCAACCACCAGCTTAACTGGTAATCAAAATTTTGGGTAGAGGACAGTTCAGGGTCTGCACTTCTTTTATTTTTTGATAGAGTATTGTATTGGTAGGGTCATTTCAACTAGTGAGGGTCTCCCTCTTTTACAATTCCTCTCATTACATCATAAAATGTGAAGGTCATCCCTTCAAAAGTAGTTCAACATATCCCTCTTGCATTAATAACCAAATATTTACATTACATAATTTATCAAAGGTCCATTGTCTTTCAATGATCACATAACAAGTATGTCTATAGTTTTGGTCATGATAATAATTATATTTACAAAATGGGGGAAACATGGGCCTTACAGTATGTGTTTGAAAATTTTATCAGTCTTGTACTATATTTTGAATAAATCATTCACCTTGTGTTGGAATTTTTTGATGAGTTCATCATCTAATGCCAAAATTCCTCTTTCCAAACGGTAGTACTGGGGTATGTCATCCACCTAAAATGATGCTATGGGATGTTTCTTGGCATTGATGATATATAATTTTCTTAGGTATACATTCCTAATGATCCATGAGATCATTTCCGCATAAGAAAAGACAACTTCATGAGCTTCCACCCTATGTAATCTTGATTTTCGGGTGTTCTTGAATACTTTGAGCTCATCTTGATCTTCAGTTTCTACGGGGAAGTTATATTTCTTAAACATATGGAAAACTTCACACTGTTTGAGTGAAGTTCCCCCCTTCTCTATGATTCATGTGGTGTCATCGTAGAAAACCCTTAGGGTGTCTGACTTTTCTTTGTGTTGGCTTCCGCTTGTGGAGGCCTTCATCATGAGATGTTTTTTTGCAACTTTCTTGGGAGGCGGCATGTTCGAATCTGTGAAAAACACATTCATCATTAAAATATCAAACCATTAATAAACATAAAATATGAGAGTGAACATAATGCATTGGGTCTTGATCCAGATGGATATCGGTGGCCACCCACCTTTTCCAACTTGTTCAAAACAGTTTTCTGGCAATTTTGGCAATTTACTATTTCTAGAAGTTTTTAAATTCCGGGGCCATTCTGAGGGCCTAAATGAAGTTGTTTTGGGATAAATATTCTCAATGATATCCAAAGTCTCTAATTTATTCCCCCAAAATGAATCTCCTCTATGATACCTTTCCAACAGGCTATCGTGCGCCTAAAACTGAGATTGTGTGAAAAAGTTACATCCCCAAGAAGTTGATGTACTAACTTACTCAAACGGGGCCCACGTGACTTTTGGTGCTTCATCTCCTAGGGTTAGGTTTTTGGATGTCTAGGGTTTTTGACATTCTTGTTTATTGTAAAGCTTCCTTCAAATCCTCATTGTAATCATCTTCTTTCGAATGAGTGCAGTCGTCGCATCTCTTCTTAGAGATAAGCTGCCACCATTCCAACAAGTTTGTTTTCCGTTTCATTTTACAGTTTCAACATATTTCCTTATTGAATATAAAACCATTTTTACTGTATCTCTATTATTTTGTATTAAGAATATTTTAACAATCTTTATTCATTTTGTTCTACTAATAAATATGGATTAGTGGTATCAGAGCGGTCTTCTCCTTGTCGTCTTAGTGCATGTCGCCAACAAGGTCAGGGTACAAAGAATTGGGTCTCGAGCTTGTTTCTCTTGAGGACAAAATATCTCGCATTCCCAAGTGACCTCTCATGGCATGAGAAAAGAAAGATGATGGGACATGATATCCTTTCAAAATGTTTCTTGAGGAATCCCTCATGCAATAAAGGAACGATATGATGGATAGTTTCGTGCAAATCCTTCGGCGGCTACCAACAGACGATGCATCTTCCTCGAGCGGAGGCACTGCCCCCTTCAAGGTACAAATCAACTTTGATATTCGTATATTTGAAGGTCAGAAAGATGAAGATGTTGTAGACAAGTGGTTGAATCTACTAGAAGGGTATTTTTATATCCATAACTTTTTGAATAGAGAAAAGATTTCTTTTTCACTCCTCAAAGTCATTGCCCATGTCAAATATTGGTGGGAAACTTTCTGTGAGCAAAAGGAAACAAAGGAACCCTCATTATTTATAGTCGTGACCACCTGGGAATCCTTCAGGGATGATATTAAGGAACAATACTACCCTGTTGGAAGTTATGATGATTTGTATACCAAATGGACCACAATGAGGAAAGAAAGAGACCAAGCAGTGCAAGAGTTTAAAAATATATTCCATACCTTACGCACCAAGCTAGGTATCAAAGATTCGAAGCGACATCTGGCGCTCAATTATCATGGTGCTCTACATAGATATATTTAGACTGAAATGGAATTTATGGACATCTCATCCTCGGGTGTGACCTACCGATATGCCGTCAAAATCGAGCAGAAGCTCAAACAAAAGACGCGACAATTTGGGCCTGGGAACCCCTCACAACAAAATCTAGGAAGGGGCGGCCCCAACCCATAGAAAAAAGGACATAGAAAATATGGACGGTATCAGGACAACCATTCCAAGCCGCAAGAAAAGGACACCGGAAAGAAAAAGAAAGATATTGGGAGGTGGTGTGACTTCCATAAGAGCCCTTAGCATAACACGACTGCCGCTCAAAGTAGTCATTGGTGGTCGGAGTGAAAACCTCTTAATCATATGTGGGTTCTGACTCTGAGTCAGAACCAGAAAGGGGAAGTCAGATCATTGATGTGGAACCCAGTTCCACCATTGCTGCCACCAAGCTCTAGCCTAGTGAACCAGACGAGCTAGAAGAAGGTGAGTGCCTATTCCATTCACATATGTGGGTAAAAGGCACCATGTTGCACTTCATCGTTGATAGCGGTTGCCAGAAGAACCTCATCTCAACAAAGTTCGTCAAGAGGTTGGCCCTGCTGACAATGCCGCACCCACAACCCTACACCATTGGATAGCTCTTCCAAGGAAGTGATCTCTACGTCAACCAACAGTGTCAACTGTCGTATGGCATCAAGCCCTTAAAAGATGAGGTATTGTGTGATGTTTCTCCTCTCAAAGTTTGTAATGTTATTTTGGGCCAACCTTATTTATGGAAACTTCATGTTGTATATAAGTCTAGGCCTCATAGTGTTATTATTACTTTGAATAGGAAATTGTACAGGATACCCGAGGAAGTCCCTCCTAGTGTTATTTCCTTGATCTCTGCCAAGCAATGTAGGAAGTTCATCTCTCAGACCGAGAAATTTTTCTTCTTTGTGATTCATTCTCAGAGTGAGCGAAAGATCACAACCACATCTAGGGCCTCCATCGATGATCTCTCCACACAACAGAAGAAAGTGGATAAGGTCATGGAAGAATACTCAGATATATTCTACTCTCCTACCAGGGTACCTTTGCACTGCCAAGTCAAGCATCCCATCAATCTGACCTCAGGTGCACTACTACCCAATGGGCCAGTCTACTATCGTTCTCTATTGGAAAATGAGGATATCAAGAGGTAGATCCAAGAACTAATCCATAAGGGGAACATACGTCTCATCTCATCGCCTTGTGGGAGCCCAATCACGCTGGTGCAAAAGAAAGACAGGACATGGCGACTTTGCATTGATTACCAGACCCTGAATAAAATCACAGTCTAAAATCGGTACCCGATTCCCCAAATCGCCGACCTCCTTGATCAACTCACAGGGACCAAATACTTCATTAAGATTGATCTGAAGTCTAGCTACCACTAGGTCCTAATAGAATAGATAGATGTATGGAAGATCGCCCTCAAGTCAAAAGAAGGTCTTTTTGAATGGTTGGTCATGCCCTTTGGTTTGAAAAAGGATCCAAAACATTTTATGAGGATGATGGATGATATCCTACGACCTTTCACCAATAATTTTGTAGTGGTGTATCTAGATGAGATCCTCATATACAACAAGACTTGGGCAGAACACTTGCAGCATATTCAGTATGTTTTGCACACCCTGCGGTAGCACAAACTATATTCAAACTTGGAAAATTGATCCTTCGGCATGGACAAGGTCCATTACTTAGGATACATCATTGATCAACGTGGTGTGCATGTGGATCCATCCAATATCTAGGTCATTCATGACTGGCCAACCCCAACCACACTCACTGAACTTCAGAGCTTCTTGGGCCTCACCAATTTCTATCACAGGTTCATGTTGATATTTTCTCATATCACATGGGCCCTCAACCAAGTAACTAGGGGTGGTGGTAAGGAAAAACTTGTGTGGGACCTATCCCAAAAACAATCCTTCAATGAATTGAAGAATGTTTTGTGCTCATCCCTAGTACTTTCATTATCGGACTTGCAACATCCCTTTGAGATCGAGACAAATTCTTCAGACTATGTTGTGGGCGTTTTTCTCATTCAACACAGCCACCCCGTGGCATATCATAGTGAGACATTATCAAATTTTGTCCGTAAGTACCCTACTTACGACAAAGAAATGTAATCCATTGTGAAAGCCTGCCACCAATGGAGACATTACATTCTTGGGAAGGAGATAGTCATCCACACTTATCACAAGCCACTATAGTTCATGCAGACCCAAGGAAAATTGCAGAATGATCTCCATCATAAGTGGTCCACATACTTACAGCAGTTCCACCTCAACATCAAGTATAAAATAGGAAGTAACAACCGATTTGTTGATTGCCTCACCCGACCTCCAGTCACGACACTCACCACAGTGCTAGACTCTTGCAGCCATGAGACCTCTAGATGGCCCCACCTCTATGAAATATACCCTAACTTCTCCACCACCTACCAAAAGTTTGGGCCTCAACTCAGTGGTCGCTAATTTCCATATTCAAAATGGGTTTTTGTGTCGTTTGAGCCATCTCTGCATTCCATCAAGCGAGCACGTGAAGTTGATTTGGGAAGATCACTACAGTCGGGTGGTAGGACACTTTGGCATCGAAAAGACAGTGGCATTGTTGCAGAAACATTTCTATTGGCTGAAAATTCGACAAGATGTCGGCAAGTATATCAGGTCCTAAACCATCTGTTCTATTTCCAAACCAACCACTAAGAAACAAGGCATGTACACCCCTCTTCCTACTCCTGAAAGGTCGTGGGAATCCATCTCAATGGACTACATGTTGGGCCTCCCATCCACCAAGAGGGGAAATGACTATGTGATGCAACACCCCTACCTCAGTAGGGTCTACTTGGCCTCCAGGTCTTTGGATCTTTCTATACCCATTGAGCCAAAATGCCTCCATAGTTCCCACTGGAACCTTCAATTCATATAATACCATAGTTACTTCTCAGAAGTTACACCCACGCGAACAAGAACTAGGCGTGAACCCCTACTCCACATGACCATGGGCATGACCACTGACTTAACCCGAAAATGTGTTTCAGATTTCATGACTTCACGATTTCTATTGTGATTCCCCACCGACTCCTTCAATTCCCGAAACCCCAAAATGGGTTAATGGGTCTTTAGCTCCTCCCTTATGCCTCGATCATATGACCTCCAGTCATGTCCTGGGACCTCACTTCCAAGCACATCGGGATTTCACGACTCGTGATTTCACGATGCAACTCTCCTCCTTTTTCCCAAAGTCTAAACTCGTGACCTCCTTTCCACAGATCAACAATCTTGAACCTCCTAAGATCTGACGGTCCAGATCGCGTCAGTTTTTCATGTATAGGGGATTCCTGAAATCATTTCCTCCACACTTCCGACTTCCGAAATGATGAAATTCAAGCACCAAATCAACAACTCTCGTTGATTCAATCTGACAAGTGCTAATCCTCCTAAACTTGCGAGTGTTGAAATAAACTCGGCCTTAACCTCCCATTGATCAACTAGATCCAACGGTCCACGGATATCTGCGCTTCTCCCTATGAGAAAATCAACCATCCATTCAGGTTCACAAAGATTCCTGGCCAATAACTTGGCATTCTTCTTCTTGAGCTTGTTTTCTGCGAGGTGACTTCGACCCTCTTCCTTCCTTTGAACTTTCCAAGACTCTATCCTTCCTGAGCTTGAATCTTATTGCAAACTCAAATATTCTAAGGTATTCTTGCACGCACTCATTGCGGCTTCATGATAATCTCTGATTATCTGAAATATTCCAACTCTATGCACTCCTTTCAATAACAGTTCTTCAACCACTCACCTGGTTGGAAAAGTCTAAGACTTCAACCTGGCCTATGCACACCCTGCATGGCTCTGTGTTATACTTTCACTTCTACTGGTATGAGAACAACGGTATCCCTTCTGATATTTTTTGAGATAAAATTCAGAATCTTGTCAACGCACTCCTTGCAGGCCTTCACTGCACTCTTTGCATAAATTCTCAGGATGAGAAACAATTGAAACTCATACTTTCCCTCTCACAGACTTCATACATTCAACATGAAATCATACACACAAAAGCATTGAAACAAATGCATAACAGAGCATATAAGTGAACTGTAATCATACCATTCAATAGATGTAAATAGTATCCATAAAAACACCATGAAATTGAGTCAAAGCATCCTTATATTAACTCAAGTGATTATGTACATGGGTTCTATAGCAACACCCATCTTCTTATACAACTTCTACAATCTTTGTTCTCCTATGCTCTCTTATTCTCTCTTTCTCTACATCTCTTCTCTTCTTTCCATTCTTACCAATTAGAATAATGATACAATACAATACATACGAAGGAGCTTTATCAAGTTTCGCCCCCTACAACCTCAAGCTATCTAATCGAATTAAATCCTAAAACTACTTTACATTCATTTAATTTATTGTCTACAACCGACAGATGAGAGCAATGCTCAAGATCTCTGTTACAATCCCCAAAACAATTAAGAGCACTTATGTCTCTCCAAATATTACATTAATGTGCCATCCTTTTAAAATTCAAAATATCTTCAAAATGTGTGTTGGTGTGTATCCAGTTGTCCTCCACTTGTGCTTGCTTGTGATTCTCCTACATCACCATGTTTATGTGGTTGTTGATCGCTTTTCCAAGATGGTGATTCTTGTCACCTGCAAGAAGAAAATCACAGTAGTAGCCACTGCCAATCTCTTCTTTGAATGAGTATTGGTACATTTTGGGATCCCACAAACCATTATCTCATACTGTGATAGTCGTTTCATCTGCACATTCTAGTTGAGCCTCTAGTCATTGTTGGATACCAATCTCACTAAATCCACTGCCTTCCACCCCCAAACAAATGGCCAAATTCAGGTCATCAATTGGATGATCGTACATATCCTTCGCATGTACAATTAAAAACACCCCCACACATGGGATGAGCGTCTTCCCTATGTCCAACATAGCTACAACCGAGCCCTGTATAGCTCAACTGGCCATAACCCCTTTCAGGTGGGGTTCGGATTCCAACCATTGGGCCCCATGGATGTTACACTACCCCTGGTGACCACCTTGACCGAATCATCCCCTGCTCCACCAGAAGCTGACAAAGGCACCCGATTCATTCAGCAGATCTAGTACATCTGCCAACAGGTTCAGGATATTCTACAGAATTCTAATTCCAAGTACAAGCAACGCCATGATCAACACCAGGTGCCACATAAGTTTCAGGTGGGAGACAAATTTTTATTTCACTTGTAGAAAGAACACCTTACAAGGCCCCATCAAAAGCTTCACCCACTTCATTATGGGTCGTACACCATCACCAAGGATGTGGGTGAAAATTATTTTGATCTCAACATTCCCACTTTCCTTGGCTTGCACCCAGTTTTCAACGTGGCTCTCCTTCGGCCATATTTCCCACCATTATTGGACACCTCAAAGATAGCAGAGAAGTTGACACCAACATATCTCAACCCTGACTGCATGCAACAGGCATCCAGTGATCATATTTTGGACACACATATCAAGGGCACTCAACAACAAAGGATCTAGATTTATCAAGTCGTCAAAGTAGGGTAGCTCCTGCACCAAGGCAAGTGGCTCACCCGGGGCCAAATTCAACAGAATTTTCCTCATCTGATGGGGGTAATCAATGCAATGGATACCATTTATTCCTAAGGAGGGAGGATTTACCTAGGTGGATATCAGTGGCCACCCACCTTTTCCAACTCGCTTGAAACATTTTTCTAGCAATTTTGGCAATTTACTATTTTAGCAGTTTTTAACTTTGGGGGCCATTTTGAGGGCCTAAATGAAGCTTTTTCGGGATAGAAATTCTCAATGATAGTCAAAGGATCTAATTGAGCCCCCAAAATGAATATCCTCAACAATATATTTCCAACAGGCTATTGTGCGCCTAAAACGGAGACTGTATTCAAAAGTTACGACCCCGGGAAGTTGATGTAATAACTTACCCAAACGGGGCCCACATGAATTTTGGCGCCTCATCTCCTAGGGTTAGGTTTTTGGATGTATAGGTTTTTTGACATTCCTGTTTATTGTAAAAATGACTTTAGAGCCTCATTGTAATCATATTATTGCGAATGAGTGAAGCCATCACATCTCTTCTCAGAGATAAGCTGCCACCATTCCAGCAAGCTTGTTTTCCACTGCATTTTATGGTTTCAACTTATTTCCTTATTGAATAGAAAACCAGTTTTACTATATCTCTGTCATTTTGTGTTAAGAATATTTTAATAATCTATATTCATTTGGTTCTACTCATAAAATCTAGATCATTTCTTGTAATCATGTAAATTATTTGTCTTTCAAGCAGTATTGGGGGGTAAAAGATGAATCCATTAGTGAAAACACGTATCAGTGTTCGAGGATTTACTTGAGTCAAAATTGGGAGGAAATTCATCATCAGAGGAAGAGAGGATAATGGGAGACATGGTGAGGTTTTGGTGGATATTTGCTCATAGGAAAATTTTAGGTCAATCAACATTTTTGTTTTTAGCCTCACCGATAAAGAAAGGTAGAGTCGACCAATTTGATGTGAACTTCACTGAAATGGTAGAGTAGTACCATTGAATTTTGTAAAAACTACAAAAAAATGGATAGGGTAGTATCAACAAATTTGTGGTAAACTACATCACAGTGGTAGGATGGTATCTATGAAGATGTGGTAAGCTATGTTGAATTGGTAGTATGGTATCAATGAAGTTATGGTAAACTATAATGTTATGAAGAAATGGGCATCGATGGAGTGGTGGAAAACTACACTGAAACGATAGGATGCTATCAGTGTCAATGTGGTGAATTCCACCTGTATGAAGAAATGGATACCAACGAGGATGAAATTAATTCATATCCATGGAGAATTGAAAAGAGACCCAGGAGGGCTTGGTTATAGGTAGGTCTAGCTTAGAGTGATAGCTCGAAGGATCCTTGGTGAGTCGAGGTACAAGTTATTTTTGGTTGTAGGGTCAAAAGGAAGGCATAGAAAAGTAGGTTTCAAGTTTTTAAATACTAAGGTCGTCCGAGAATAGGGTTTCCTCTAGTTAGGGCATCTTTAAACGACGAGGGAAATAGAATATAAGGGTTTGGAGAGGAAGGTTATATGGAAGGTCTTCTC
Source organism: Picea sitchensis (assembly GCA_010110895.2). Classification (NCBI taxonomy): domain Eukaryota; kingdom Viridiplantae; phylum Streptophyta; class Pinopsida; order Pinales; family Pinaceae; genus Picea; species Picea sitchensis. The sequence goes on along the minus strand of SNQJ01S0046245.1, from coordinate 90,976 downwards.
CCTAGGGTTCTTGTTATAATTTAAACCATGAAATGAAAAATAAACATCAAAAATACAATGTAACTAGATAGGAAAAGGAAATATAAATAATTTCCCGGAAGTGGTGAGATGTGCACAAATGACAGGTTTAAGGATGAAACACTTCTTATGAGTTTGTTCCTTGTACACACTGAACTCTCTCCTTCCTTTTCTCGACAATATGTGATGGTGATGATAGATTCCCATGATGGTTTTTTAGAACCCTTTCCCTGATGCATGTTCGAGATATTGGAGGAGATCCAAGGAAGAGTGTTGGTGATAAAGTTTGGTTCATCAACAAAGATGTTGAGAACTACTCTGGTTGTACTGGAAATGTTTGTGGGAACTCCTATGATTTTACCAAAGAAGATGATGGGAATTCCACTGATAAAGAGGTTAGGGTGGCTGGAAAAGTTAGAAGGAAGTATGGTGGTGTTGTTGGCGACGATGGTGGGAAATATTATGGTTGTATCGAAGGTGGTGTTATCAACTCAATCGACAATGAGTCTTGCATACCGAATACATTGGGAATGTTTTTTTTGGTGTGTATCGATGATAATCATACAAACCCCTCCGATTGTGTCAGTAGAGTTCATGGGAAATCCTTCAATCTACCAAAAATGTTCCTTATAAATGTTTAAGTGACAAACCAAAAACCAAACCAAACTTGCAAAATAAACAATTTCATCAAAGGGTCATGGAGATACTTTAATGAAGATCAAGGAGATGAGCAATCTTAATAGGATCTCAAGACGAAAGGAGGGTCCCATTTTCTTGGTTAAAATTGACTTTACGAAAATAACAAAAAAAAAGGAAGGTGTCAATGCCTAGTACAACACTATATATGGTCCTATTGAACCTCCACCAAATTCTGTACTCGGCTCATGCCATTCCAACTAATTTATGGTTTGGAGGAAATCCTTCTAATTGAATGCAGAATCCCATCCTTGAAGCTATCCATAGAACTCTTGCCTAAAACCTTCGTTGAGGAAGAATGTGTCTTACATTTGGACCATATTGATGAACAATGACATGATGTTTCCTAAACTCATAAGAAGCATGTCAAATATCAACATGATAAATTGGTCCACTCTCATGTCTTTTAGGAAAGTGACTTGGTATTGGTCTATGTTCAAGCTCATTATGTATTAGGAGTAGGTACATTTGAACCCATTTGGCATGGTCCCTACATTGTTAAACATGTCCTACTCAAATGGACCTACAAGTTAGTTAACTATGATGGAAATCCTCTTTTGGAGCCTCACAATGGGCTCTACCTGAAAAAGTATTATTCCTCGGCTACCTAGTCACATGATTCTTTGTACATAATGTGTTTTTATATTTTTAAGTCGTATTATTTTTCTATCATGTGTGTCATTTGTCTCATTTTGATGTTTATCATTCTTTATTACTTATTTGAAAATGAAATCATCCACCTCTGTTTACATTGGTTTCACAAATGGCTCCATCCATAGTACCCGGAACATCACATCCACTACTTTAGTGATTTTCTCACCCACTGACAAACTGGTGAGTTAAAGGGGAATTTACCTTGGTCCTACAACCAATAAAATTCTAGAATCATATCATATTTCATGGTATCTGAGTTGAATAGCACCTATCTTTTCCAAAATCCAAATTTTTCTTTGCAGATATCTGAGGGATCATCTACTTAAAATATATCTTGATTTTATTAATTATCAACACATATCAAGAGGTTCTAATTCATTGGTTGATTCATTGGCTAATTATGTGTTATATTGGAATTTGTAACATTGATTAAGAATTTATAAATCATGCATGTACATAAACATGTGTCACAATCACATCAATAGACAACCATATGTACAATCCACAAAAATTCTAGAATCATATCATATTTCATGGTATCTGAGTTGAATAGCACCTATCTTTTCCAAAATCCAAATTTTTCTTTGCAGATATCTGAGGGATCATCTACTTAAAATATATCTTGATTTTATTAATTATCAACACATATCAAGAGGTTCTAATTCATTACGATTCATTGCTAATTATGTTATACAATTCTTGTAATATTTGATTAAGAATTTATGAATCGCTACCATGCCCAACGGTTCATGTATAAAACATATGTACAATCCACAAAACATCTCTCTCTCTCTCTCTCTCTCTCTCTCTCTCTCCATATATATATATATATATATGTATATATATATATATATATATAGTATTGAGGATTATTTTGTTACATCATCTCAAAAATGGTATAGGCCAAAAAATTCATTATATGGCCTCACACCCATAATACATGTCGATTGGCTAGAATCATATATCCATATCACAAAGCGGGTATCTGTCCTCTGGGGTCATCTCAAGAATGTGCGCCACCATCATAGACCACCTTTGTTGTTAAACGCAGAATGGATGGGATACACCCCCACGCGAGATGGCGACACGTAAATCAGGAATGGATGGGACACACCCACAGTATGGCATTGCAACCTGGGTGAAATTTCATCCATCTACATAGGGGGAACCCCAATCCTCAAACCCTTTAGGTTTCTATGCACCTCACGAAGATATTTTTCATCACCACTTCCCTCATCCTCTGATGTCTCATTTTCATTACTCTTGTATAGGGGTTGACCCCACCTAACTAGATGTGTCAGTCCCCCATATATGTTAGCACAATCACTTAGTTAGTTATACTTTAACAAAAACAAAATACATATTCCAAAAATAAAAAAACATGTTAAAACTTGAAAATTTCAAAAAACATATTACCTAGCAATCCCCATTGTTCTCTAGGGGGTAGTGAAAGATCTGTGTCTTGATGGAAGTAGGTTCCCTCATATGGGAATTCCTAAATCACAATGATTTGTTCCATCCACCAACGAGCCCATAAAATCCTAAAATGACTATGTATCTTGCCACACATGACTCATATCATATGATATATACACCACAACATCTTTGGGTCACTATACCTTGCCTCTACTACAATGTCCTGAGGCCTCATGATATGAATCCTCTCTAGAAAGAAGGTGACCAATATAGCTCCATATCGAAAATACTTTTGCTTCTTGGTTTTACAATGAGTTAGTTAATCTTTCATGATGGTTATCAACCCAAAGCACCAATAAAATATTGTTGGATGAAGGAATGCCAAGAAATATTGAATGTGACCTTTTGTTACTAGATGTGGCATCATAGAACCTCCCACCTAGGTAATTTTGAATAGGTTCCTCTGTAACAAAATATACATCACATCTCATATTAAGATCTTGTTATTGGTTCTTATATCTCGTGGGATGCAATATTATTCAATGTAGTCCATAATGGATCGATCTAACCCACCCAAACCTCCTAATAGTATCACGGGAGGTCCCCACCATGATAATCCACTAATGAAGTAGATATCCTCTACCTCAAGTGTCATCTAGTTACCCTTGACATTAAATCATTGTTGGTTTGGTTTTCTATACTTGACATTCATATCTAGTAAGTGTGGTTGGGACCGCATGTTCTAGCATTGGAAGAATTTTAGTATCCCATAATCTAGCAGTGCGACCAAGATCTGTTGGTATCCCATCACTACCAATTCATCAGCCTCATGGTCATGTTATTTCCACTCAATCAATATGATAGGATGTCCTACAAATGGAAAAAACAAAACCCCATAAAACAAAACTACAAATTTGTTGAGAAAAACTTGTAGATCTAAAACTTTTGTAGGTGGCCATGCTTGGCCTACTTCTCTAGAGTGATTGGTCCCGAGATGGCCTCAACTATCCCACAACTAGTCACCCCTTAGCTAGAGGCCAACCTACAACAACATAGATTTCCTTAAAGCATGCTTCCCCACAAATGTTTTATCCACTGAAATCAAGAAGAAAATCAATGAAATGATAGAGGAAGGCCTTAAGAATTACTTGGCGCTAACGATCTGAAATTTCATCAGTTGAATATATTTCAATCTACTTCATAAGATCTAGCTGGAAGGAGGGTTTTTTCATCAAATCCTTCTAGTTCACTAATGGTAAATGTGAAAATGAATTTTTTTTACCACAAAAGAGGGTTTTTACATTTTTGTCATGAATAAAAACCTCTTTCACACCACACATCATTTAGGTTGCATATAAGTTTTTTTTGGAGCATTTTTATTATTTAAATGAGTTTTTCCATCACAATTTGACTTGGAGATCTAGTTTTGACTTTTTCACAAGACTATGGTGACATTCTTTAAGAGAATGAAAACTTACACTAAACTTAATGTATGTTTCTTGAACTAGAATATGGGGATATGGTTTCCCCCACTTCATCGTTTTTCATTATTAACTATCCATTCTACCATCACAAATCCTTAGGTTTTACCCCTTCAAGTTGTGACATTATCCACTCCATTTTTTCACGTCATAACTTTTTTAGTAGTGCCTACCCTCCATGGGAACCCTAGTTAGCACCCTAATTTCCATTGGTTCCCATGTCACAATTTTTTGTAGGCCTAGAAGCCCTCCTTTAGACCTACCATGAATTGATGTTGAGCCTCATTCTTCTCTCTTTATCTATGTTCTGGTCAAATATCAAGGGGGTTCTTGTCATTTTTATTTTTCTTTACAGTCACATATGCATCTGCTACTAATTTCTTAGTTCCTACTATTGTTTTATTGTTTCCTTTCTCCCTCTTACCTCCATTGTAGTCACTCTTTACATCTTTCTTATGCATTTTCTTACCTCTGGTTTTTAACCATATACTCATGGAGAGAACCATTGCTATGAGTGGAACTCAATTGCTTGTATAGCCTGCATTCATTTTGCCTAGGTCAGTTCCATGCACTTGGAACATAGATGCATGTTGTTAAGCCACTCATTCTCTCCATATGAGATCACTTTTAATTCATTTTCATGACTTTTAAACCATGAAAAGGACACCTCACGAATATACTTTTACCTATTTTTCAAGCTCGTAAAAACATTCACAATTTAAAACATTTTAATGGGTTTCTATGGGGATTCATGAATGAATTTTCTCCCATGTAAAATGACATAATTTATAGAGAAATAATGTCTTTAATTGTTCAAACTTAAAAATATGGAAGACAAACAACACTTGATGATGCATTTAACTTGAATCGACATGATGAAAATGTTGAAGAAGATGTTGATTTTGAAATTGATAAGAATATTAAAGAAGAAGGTCCTCCAAAAAATAAAGACAGAGGAGTAGCTCCCATAAGATCATTCAAACATGCATGGAATTCAATGAAAAAATGGATTTATATCCAGTAATAGGTCCAAATGGTAAAGAACGCATCATGTTAAATTAAGAAAAGATACACCATTTGCAAGGGAAGGTAGTAGTACAATACAATTAAGTGGATTAAATATTCATGCATCATCTGAGGTTCATAAATGTTCAATTCAACTATTGGAATATGCATTGAGGAAACCATGTTTAGCTACATATTGAACTTATGTTGGATGTTGAAAAATACAGAATAATTAGTGTTATGGAAACTATGTGGTTTGTGGCTATAAAGGATTTACCTTTAGAAATGTACATAGACTTATTTGAGTTGAACAAGTATAATGGAACTCTTAATATGCCATTGACCAATTAATATTCTTCATGTACTAATATTACATCCAATAAAGAGTGTTTACTTGCAACAAAAGAGGTTTATTGGGAAAAGTGAAAGGAATGATTTTTCTCTAGCCATTTTTATTCCATTTTAGTTGATGAAAGCATAGATAAAACAATGGAATACATGGTTGTATATATTAAATATATAATGAATATAAGAAGAGGTTCACAAATGAAAATTTTTATTCAACTTCTAAAATTCAAAGAAAACACTACACATTCCATGTATGAAGCACTATCAAGGTTAAGGTCGACAAAGGTGGTTGGATGGTAAATCTGTTCTTACAATGAAGGTGTCTTGTGCTCATACCCAAGAAAGGATGCGGTCTAGTCATGGAAAGCTTAACTGGTCCAAGCTCGCTTACCTTAGTAATAACGCTATGCTAGGGTTCTCTGATTTGAACCTACCGTGCTCATGGACCCCTCCTATAGTTATGTCACTTCTAAGGAGCACAAATCCAACCATTCCAAAAGACCGACCTTTGAACTCCCGGAGGGCATGCAACAAATCATCTGGGAGGAAGAGATGTCGAAGGAAAAGCCAATGGAAATTGATCCAGAAGCCAACCACACAAAAACTAGTCGCACTTGGGAACCAGGAAAATGTATCTTGCAAGCCCTGATCGCTCTAAAATACATCAACAACTCTCCAAGAATAGAGGATTAGAAATAATAAATGAGGGATTTCTCCCTGATAGGGAAATTTTTGGGGTTATGGCCTTCGAAAAAGGATCTAGTCAAATGGATCCAGCACTAGTGGAAGCCTAAGGGCCACTATGACCTCCAACTTGGATCAAAAGGATTCTTTACTATAATCTTGCATAATCTGCAAGACAGAAACCAAATCTTTGAAGGAGGGTCGTATTTCTATAATTCGGCAAGCCTTTTCCTCCGTTTTTGGATGGAAAGATTCATCCCTGAAAAGGAAGATTTCACACAAGCTTCATTTTGGCTGAGACTCTACTCACTCCCATGGGAATTTTGATTGGAAGAGATCCTTATTGGAATAGGCAACACCATTGGCATCTACAACAAAGCATCAAAGGCGACAAGACAATGAAGGTACATTGCTTATGCCCGCATTTGTGTCTATTTGAATATCTACAAACCTCTCCCCAGAGCCATTACACTGGATTAACAAGATGACGAATGGTCCTAAACCCTCGACTATGAGCACATCCCTTTTTCTTCTGAAAATTCCACAAGCACGGGAATATCTTTCGTGAGTTCCCTTTAAATAACCCTACCAAACCCTCTCTGGAAGACCCTGACAATTCCAACGATGGTTTCACCGCATTCATGGTTTGACGCAGACATAAATCCAAAAAGGCACCCCCTCAGGCCCCTCCAGGACACCCAACCAAAAAATCCTTCAAATCCCTCCAAACCCTGACAGATATACCCTCCTCCTCAAAAGAACCACTGGCGATTCCTGCTAAAGGCTAGAGCTCCGTGAATCCCAACCAATCAACCCCAAATTCCTTTCAACCACCGCCCTTTGAAGCCTCCCTTCCAAATACACTTGGACTGGAAATAAGAGATCCAGACACGGACCTGGAAGATCAGGAGTTAACAGGCATTGACATGGCACACCTGGAGCAAGCTTACCGCAAGCAGCGACTGTACACCATACCAACAGACTAGCGATGAAAAGTGCATAAATTATTTCTCAACTCTTCGGTAGGGGGATCAGCCAAAGCCAACATGAACCTTGGAATACAAAAGGGTGCCCCGAAGTATCCACACAAAACCACAAAAGATGAGAAAAAAAGGGGCAAGAAACTGAAACATCAACTCATTCAATACATCGGTAACTTTCTTGTCAACTTAGTTCAGATACATCTAATCTTAGACATATTCCCTCCCCTCCAACCCCCATCATCCTCATGAAGATGGTATCCTGGAATATAAGGGGCATGAACGCAAAAAGAAAACAAACTATGCTTCGAGAAAGAATCAAGAAGGACCAACCATACATACTCATACTGCAAGAAACAAAATGTGTAGGAGAGGAAGCTTCCTCCACTCTTCAAAAATGTTGGAAGCAATCCAATCACGTAGAATTCGATGCCAAGGGTGCAACTGGTGGTCTGGTAATGCTTTGGAATCCATCCACAATTTTGTTGGATGACTTTTTCACATCCAAATGGACCATCACCACCTCATTTCATCTCATTGGCTCGAACAAACTTGGATACATCACAAATTTATATGGACCCACTAGACCAGGCAATAAATAAGCCTTCCTCAATCACTTGTACTGGATAGCCAATCACATCGTCCCCCAAAGATGGATCCTCGGGGGATATTTCAATATAATAACAGGTCTGGAGGAAAAAAGGGGGGAAACATGCACTTTGGGAAATGACAGCGAGAATTTCAACCACCTCATTGGACTTTGGAATCTCATTGATGTAGGTACAAACAATGGACCTTTCACATGGTCCAAAAGATGCTTGGGGGCTCAACATGTCTCCAGCAGACTAGATTGCTTCCTCATTTCAGAAGTTGTAATGCTAGATGGTCTAGATTGGAATGCCACAGTCATCGATACCCTGGGTTTGAACCACTGGTTGATTCTCCTCACACTTAACATTAGTGGCACTCCCGGCAGAAATCCTTTCTGCTTTTAGAAATTCTGGTTGACACACCCATACTTCCAAGAAAACATCAGGATGTGATGGGAAGAAGCAACCATACAAACATGGGCCCCCATGTACAGATTCCAACAAAGGCTAAAAAATCTCAAACAACATTTGAAATCCTGGAATAAGTCCACCTTAGGCAATATATTTCATTCTCAGGACAATATCAACCAACAAATTGAAAGCCTCTAATAGCATATCAGTCAGCAAGGCCTCACAGACTCCCTAAAGAACCAAGAGACCCAACTCAACAACCAGCTAGCTAAAAGACGGGCACAGAAAGAAATCATTTGGAGGAAAAAATCTTGCATCCAGTGGTTGAAAGAGGGGGAAAAAAACACTAAATTCTTTCACAAATCCATGGTCCAGTGACGCCAAACAAATCACATTACTCACCTGGTCTCATATCAAGGAATGGAAATTCAACAACGCACTGATATAGAAAAGGAAATGCTCTCCTACTACAAAAACCTTCTCTCAGAACCCCCCTTTGATCAGTCTCGGGCAATCGACACCATCCTCAAGAAAATCCCCATGGAGGTCACTAAAGAGAAAAATGAGGCACTCATAAGACCGATAACTCAAGAGGAGGTTGATCAATTTCGAAGGGACACCCCTCTAGGCAAAGCTCCGGGGCCAGATGGTTTCACTCCAGATTTATTCCACAACTGTTGGAGAATCATCCATGAAGATGTTTGGGAAATAATCAAGGACTCAAGAAGATCGTTACAATTCCTCCAAGCCCTCAATGCAACCTTTCGCACCCTCATTCCCAAAGAAAACCACACTACCTCCCCCTCGCACTTTCATCCCATTTCCCTCTGCAATGTCATCTACAAACTTTTAATGAAGATCATTGCAACTCACCTTAAACCCATACTACCGTTCATTGTCTCTCTGTAACAATCTGGATACGTGGAGGGATGGAAAATTCTGGATACTGTCATCCTGGCTCACGAAGTAATCCATTCGCTCCACTCGACTAAATCACAAGGTATGCTTCTGAAACTGGATCTCTCAAAATCCGTTGATAAATTAAGTTGGAGTTACTTAAAATCTACTCTCCTTGCCTTCGATTTTGAACCCAACTGGGTCTTCTGGATGGTCAAACTCACCTCCTCAGCTCTGTTCTCCACCCTAATCAATGGCGTCACATCGATACCTTTCTTACCCTCCAGAGGCATAAGACAAGGGGACCCTCTCTCACCCTTCCTCTTCATAATCATGGCAGAAGGACTAAGTTGCACCATCAAAGCAGCCATCTCGGATCACTCTCTCTCTGGTCTCACCCCCCATGGTATCTCACCCCCCATCTCACATAGTCAATTTGTGGATGACATACTCCTAATGGGAGTGCCCATAGCTCGAGAAGCCCTCTGCATCAAATATATCATCACTCTCTTTTGTGAAGCTTTGGGCATGGAGGTGAATCTCTCCAAATCCTATATCTTCTTCTTCAATACACCAATCGAGATCCAAAACCATCTCACACTTTTACTGGGAGTCACTCACAGTTCCCTCCCCTATGTTTACCTAGGTATCCCCCTTATTGATAACTCGTTAATAAATCTATGCTGGGACTCCCTACTATCCAACTTCCGAAAGAAAATCTCCCTGTGGACTTTTTGATCCCTCAATCTACCTAGGCACCTCATCCGCCTTAATTCATTACTACAAGATCTTCTAGTCTACGCCTTCTCATCTCTGGCCACTCCAAATTTCATCCCCAGTACCTTAAGAAATATCCAAAGGAGATTTCTCTGGCAGGTAACTAAAGAAGGATGAAAAATGACCCTAGTAAGCTGGCAAAAAGTTTGCAAACCAAAGAAAGCAGGGGGGTTGGGCCTCAGAGACCCAACCTTACTCAACAAGGTCCTCGGTGAAAAAATTTAGTGGTGTTGACGGGCAAAATTGACCTTCCGTCAACTGGGAGAGTGGAACCGGTCCGGGGTTGTCTAATAACCCAAGCCGTTTGGAATGGACCACCCTGACAAGTTTAACGGCTCCGTTGGCCGCCCTAAGGTCTCGTATGGAAACCAAAGAGAAAT
>SNQJ01S0046245.1:63608-75395 GCA_010110895.2 Picea sitchensis | reverse complement strand
ATTATCTGAAATGAAGTTATCGAAACATCAAGTGGTGGGATTTGGGTCAAATGGAGCTTCATCTATGAGAGGTATTCATGAAGGTTTGGCTACTAAGTTGCTTCATGAAATTCCTTATTTTTTATGTATTTGTTGTGTATCACATCATGAAGCTTTAGCTATAATACTTGATTCAAATTATTTTCCTAAGTTTAATTATATTGATAAGATATCCAATAAAGCATATCCATGGTTAAAAAAATCTACAAGGAGGCATGGAGAAATTAAGAGTTTGTTAGACTTATTTCAAATGGAAAATATGAAAGTACTTCAAATTCATCAAATTTGATGGTTTTCTAATGAGTTAGGAAATGTTTTCACCTCGAGGAATTTGATCCACTCTTGGAACATGATAAAAAAGTTAAGATGAATCTATACTAATAATTATTTGAAACATAAAAAATTATAACACTTTTGGACAAAAATAATAACAATGTAACTCCTAAAGAATTTCTTATAAATAATATATTTTTGAGGCTGAACATACATAAAAGGGTTACAACATAAGTTATTAATGCCAATATATATAGGTAACCAAAAATTTAAAAATGCTTATGGAAAATGTAGAAAATGTAATGTATGATTTATTATAAAAATATATTTTTAAAAATAAAATAAACCAAAAACACATGACATGGTAATCATTTGTACCAATAGAAAAAATATCAAAACAACAGTTATTTATTTCATATTATAATACTTATCAAAATATAAAAGCATAGGCAATGATTTATTCCATATGATAATACTTTTGTATTTTGCAGAGTTCTCGTTGTTGTGCTCTAAAAGTTACACTCACATTAATTGTTTTGAATCCAAAGGAAAATAGTACTGATGTATTTTACAAATTTCTTATAGTTGGACTTGTTCTAAAATTCCTCATTGAATTCCTCATCACTGGACTTGATCTAAAATTCCTTGTGGCTTGAATTGTAATGAACTTATCTAAAAGTTATACTCACTTCAATTGTTTTGAATCCAAAGGAAATTTATACTGATGTATTTTACAAATTCCTTATTGTTGGACTTGTGCTAAAATTCCTCGTTGAAGTCCTCATTGTTGGAATTTCTCTAAAATTCCTTGTGTCTTGAATTTCAATCATATCCCCAATGATTCAATGACTTTTTTTTTTTTGAACTTTTTGTTTGAATTACATTAATTTTTAGAACCCTTGTAAAGTTTTATTAAATATGTTTACAAGTCAACTATTAAAGTAATTGACTCTATATTTTCTAGAGATGGCATTATTTTAATTCATTTAAATCATGTAAATAAATTATGTCATGGTGAGTGATGCTAYGTTTTAAACCTATTGAAACGTGTTTACATAATAACATTAATTAATCTAGTAAYGATGTCATGCCTAGAGCCTCCATAAGTGACATATCTCCTTGGCACATGGAATTGAACCCCAACTGCCCCATATTCTCCACTTCAACCACAAAGATGATTTAAGAATTATTTGAATATTGCAAACTTTGTTTAGCATGAATATACATGGTCTTATTATCAAACAAACATAGACAAAGTTTCAACTATTGTAGGTTGTTTCAAGTATGGGACTATATGTCCATCTACTTTAACAAATGTGGTTTTGGAAAAAAATATTCTTATGATTTCTTTATCAATTTCTCACCTTGTGGATGGAGAGTGGAGTGTTGAAGAAAGTGACAATGTGTTTACTATGTTCGTTATAATAACATAATCACATAATCAACTATGGTAGCTAAAGTTGGATAGTATTTGTGTTGGCATATTTCTAGGGATGTACATATGTTGGACACACCGACCACACTTAGAAGGGGGGGGTGAATGAGTGTGGAGCTCTTTTTCTCAAACTTCCCTCTTACACAAAACTCATTAATTAGCAAGAACCATTAAATCATTACTTATTGTTGCCATTTATAACTAGTTAGATATGAACATATATCAGCAATATATCATCAACAAATCATCACCACAAGGAACACAAAGAACATAAGATGTATGTACAATTTTATTACAGACTTCAATCCTTGGGGTTTTTCAGCAACAATTGAATAGAGTACAACTCTACAAGAGCACAAACTCTATATGCAAGACTCAAATTACATCCTCAGCACCAACTGAGATGAGGAAACAATCCTCCACAGATATCAATCTGTCACAAGTACGTGACCTGTCAGTAGTACAGCCCGCGTGTGTACACGCTCTGGCTCACTACAGCCCGCATATGTACACAGTCTATCTGCATTACAGCCTGCGTATGCCTTCTGAGTTACTTAGGGTTTTATTTTTAGAATCAACTCATATCCTCTGCAACCAATTCATCATTCTCTTCTATATCTCATTGTCCAGTATGACTCATAACCAGTCACAACACATCCAAGCTCTCCAATAACTAACTCATGCTTATCAACCATACAATATGATTGCTACTCAAACATGTATAAGCAATCATGTCAGCACTGAATCAGAAGAGTGTTGTTTATTCTATCAGCCAACACAAACCACATCAAAACAACATACCAATAATTCCCTAGGCATTCACCACACAACAACCAATAGTATCCATCAAGATAACAATGTAACCATATCAGAGTCTTAGTGGTAGATCTGAGCCCATAGACTGTAGATCTGGAACCTACTTCAGTATTCAATAGCCAGTCATCAACTCAAACACCAATTTCCATGACTTCATTCACTGTACGCGCCATGTCTTCATACATCCCGCATATGTACATGTCCTGGCCCATTGCAGCCTGCGTATACCTCAAAAACTAGGGTTTCTGAACCTCTGAAACTTTTTTCGTCAATATCTAAGATATGTCGAAACTTTGATGTGTTCATGAGATCCTCCATACTCTCTCTCAGAATAGATCTTCAATCATGCTCAAGATATCCACACAAGATTCTCACCAAAGATACACAAGAGATTTCTCCCAAAATGTACATTTCACAAGAGACCCTTGCCTCTTATTTATACTCTTCATCTTCTAGGTCACTTAACCCATTTCTAGGTTACTTAACCTATTTTCCTCATTTTAGGGTTAACCACTTTCCATAATTAGAAAGTTGTCCATTACTTTATCATTTAAATATCCCTCCTTGACTTTGTCACCTCACTTTGTCATTTAAATAATATTCTTTGATTTTGTCACTTCACTTTATTTTTTAAATAATCCTTCTTGACTTTGTCACTTTACTTTATCATTTAAAAATGATTTATTCTTTTTAAGCACTTTGACTTCTTTGACCTTTTGGGGCTTCAAGCCTACATATGAGGGTCCTTCATATTCGTAGGGCCATAACTCTCAAACCATGAGGATTTATGTGACATTCCACATACCACCGGAAATGGCATGACAAACACTATCCATATAGAATAGTTTTACTAACAAATTCATTGATCTTCATCTCATTATTCCACATATAAGCATGGGTTCTCCAACCATACTTATAGGATAAATCACTCGTAAAGTGTTTTCTCGTGAGGGATTTCACCATAGGGGGACCACTTTGAAGTTCATCCATTTGTGCACTTTATCAACCATGATAAGACAATAATGATCCAACCATGCATCATATCAATGAAAACTCATTGATCCATTGACATCTATCCATTCTCAACAATCAATCAATCATTACTTGGAATCAATTAATTACTTGACATCAATCAATCACTTGACATCAATCCTTTGACATAAATCAATCAAACCATTGGCATCAATGACAACATGATCCAACAATCTCCCCCTTTGGCATTGACGACAATATCAACATTGATGTCAATACCAATTACCAATTATTGATGTCAACATGTAGATAAGGAATGCTCTACATCAATAGTCAATGTGGCTATCTCTCCCCATCAATAATCATCAATCAAATCAATGTGACTATTTCTCCCCCTTTGACATCAATGGAAAAGGGTCATTCTCCTCTTGGGGCTGCTCCCCCTTCTTGAACTCTCCTTGGGGCTTCTACCCCTGCCTGAATGTCATGACTATCTCTCCCTAGAACTGCTCCTCCTGTTTTAATGCCTTTGATATTCCTTTGAATAATATCTCCCTTTTTGAACAAGGGATCTCACTCTAATGTAATGTTGAAGATACATCCCTCATACTCCCCTTGTGACCATTGCTCCCCTTGGAACTATGCCTCTGTGCTCTTTCTTCAAGTATATGGCTCTTTTCTCCTCCTAGAACCATGGGAAGAAGAATGACTCCCCCTATGGGTATGTCTCCCCTTATATTCTCTACAAGATGAACAATATGCTACCATATGACGATCATTGGACCTCTTCATGCCTCAAACGCATGCCATACCAACCATCATGAAACAAAAGATATGTCAACAATAAAATATATGATCATGAGTAGAACTTCACCCAAGTACATTATGTACCAATTGTTTTCCCATCATGCAAAACACCCATGTCCATCAACCATGTACATCAATACCATACAATGTGTCATAAGATTTCATCAATGGAATGTATCAACAATATGCCAATATGTGCATCTACCAATATGCCAAACAAGTTTCATATCACTCATGATATGTATCCATCATGAACCAAGTCATAACTAGGTATCTCAAACAAATACCAATTGTTGTGATAATCAAGCAATACCAAGGGTGTACTTATCATCAAGCATATGCCATCTATGAGTGTACCAAACATGTACAATAGTATGTATCACCACTTATACCAAGAAATTACATCAACCATGCACCAATACCACAACATAAAGAATCCTCATACATGTATGCCAAATCCTCCATAAAATATGTGCCAATCATATTGCTAGTAGGTGCCTCTACCAATGTACTAGAAATGTACCAATCATACATCAACTATAGATCAAGCTATGACTCATCAATGATGTACAACATGATCACCTCATCAACTCACCAATTGCATGTCCAAATATGTAGCCCATGCATCAAGTTTTCCAACAAGTAAGCTTCCAACAATACATCATAAGATATATCAATGAAACTCAAAATATGTACCAGCTATGTACACCAACAGATCAACATCAATCCTACATTCACTACATAAAATACTAAGCATCCAAGAAACACATGTACAAGTAGAATGCTTCAATAGATCAATGACATCTCTAGCTAGCATCATCAAAATATATCACATAACCAAGGTTCCATAACTTCACTATCATAACCAACATTGTTATTCAATAGAAAATGCCTCAAACCATACTCATGGGTTAGTGCCATGCATTCAAGATGGCCTTTCATTATTTTTTATCATCACCTTAAATAATCCAATATATAATCATGAAAAACTGCAACAAACAGTGTCAGAACCTGCAACAAATAATGTCATACCCTACAACAGAGTGTTATACCATCACACCAAGCTGCAACCCATTTGCATTGCCTTTTTCCCAAGGATTTTCCATATATATGTGACCTTCTACATAGACATATCACGTATGTACACGACCTATTCAATATAAGCA
This sequence comes from Picea sitchensis, assembly GCA_010110895.2. Classification (NCBI taxonomy): domain Eukaryota; kingdom Viridiplantae; phylum Streptophyta; class Pinopsida; order Pinales; family Pinaceae; genus Picea; species Picea sitchensis. The sequence continues at coordinate 69,887 of SNQJ01S0046245.1, read as the reverse complement.
TGTGTATTCACGCGACTGATACCACTATCACCCACGTATGCTTCAGTAGATGACACACTTGAGCCTCCCTAAGGCTTCCATTCTGCTCTGGTTGCTCAGTCTTCTTCACCCACTTCTGAAGGTGTCCCTGCATCTCAGAACTTGAGCTCTGAGCTTCCATATTTTCAAATATGTCTCCCTTCCTTACTTCATTCCTTCTTCTAGTCATGATATGTGAAGTCCTCATCATGGACTTTCTTCTTATGTTCCATCACTCCTGGTACTTGTGTTGAAATCCACTACAGTTGTAGCATCTCATGCTGTGACAGTGAACAACAATGTGTGCTACTTGATTACATCTCTAACACCTTATGGTGTTATGAAATATTCTTTCATTTCTCCTTGCATAATATATGCACTCCAAAGCTTTGTGACCATATTCATTACTATAATAACATTGACCATGAAAAATTCTTTCATACCTTTGCTTTGGTGTCCATCTTCTTTGAGGTGTAAGGATGGCTTCTTGATGTCTTCCTTGCTTTGTTATTTTGAAACTTTCCTTTCCTTCTGTAGATGGTTGATTTACAACATTGTCTTCATCCTTTGAGGGATTTACCTCATGCTTCTTTAAGGTGCTTGCTTCAACATGTGTAGCTTCTCCCTTGTATCCAAGACCTGATCTATCATATGGTGATCTTTGACTTTCCAGGATCTCATTCAATATGTGTGATCTATTAAATAATTTATTTGACTTCTCTACTTTCTTTCTAAGATAAACAACTTCATCTTCTATCTTATTACATGACTCTTCCTTTTCATTTATTTGATTATTCAATAGTTCCTGTACCCTTTTGGCTTCTTCAATTTGGGTCTTGAGATGGACAATAGTTTCAACACATTTTCTAATCTCATCATATACCTTCATATCTTCTTTTTAATTCTTTAGTCTTGTGATCTCTTCTTCCTTTAATTCTAATTGAGTCTTATTACTCTCTTCTTGTTCTTTGAGCATTCCCTTTAACTTCAATATGTGCCTTTGACTCCTCCTAAGAAACTTCTTAGTGTTATCTGAAAGATAGCTATAGTCTATATAGTAATGGTCATTTCTATATTCATATAAACCATTTTCAACTTTCTTTTGAAGTACTAATAGATCTTCTTCTATTATTTTCATGGGATAACTACTATCAAACTCTACACAAAATATTTCTAGATTTTCTTCTTCACTTGTAGAGAAAAATTCAACATCATTACATTTTGAATCATTGCAATCAAGAGTCTTTGGAGATTCTTTACCTTCATTTGAAATACTTTTGAGATCTTCCTTTTTGCCAACATCATCACATGATTCTTTAATTTCATTTGAAATTTCTTCAAGATCTTCATGTGTGCTAACATAATCACTTGATTCTTTGTCTTCATTTGAAGTGTTTTCAAGAACACATTTAGAAATAATGAATTCAAATTTTTTTGGAGATTCGTTACCTTTAATGATCTTGATGGAGTGGTCTTCAACATATTCTTTATTGTTTTGATATGTATCCTCTATCTCTAGCCATAGATCCTTGGTGGAAGTGCATTGTCCCATTCTCTCTTTGATAGGGCTTGAAATTCCAATAAGAATGGTCTTGAGAGCCAATGCATCATTCTTCTTTCCTTCCCTTTGAGCTACAAACTTTGACTTGTTCTTCAAGGAAACCGATCCACCAATGGATTTCTTCCAAATACCCACTCCCATTTCCTTCAAGTGTACTCTCATCTCTATTCTCCAAGTAGAATAGTTTTCCTCATCAAGGATTGTAACTTCATCATCCATTTGTGTCTATAGATATCCTCCAAGATTGTTAAGGCTTATAGTGAAGTTCCACTCTGATACCAATTGTTGGACACACCGACCACACTTAGAGGGGGGGTGAATGAGTGTGTATCTCTTTTTTCTTAAACTTCCCTCTTACACAAAACTCATTAGTTAGCAAGCACCATTAACTCATTACTTATTGTTGTCATTTATAACCAGTTAGATGTGAACATATATCAACAACATATATCGACAATATATCATCAACAAATCATCACCACAAGAAACACAAAGAACACAAGATGTATGTACAATTTTATTTTTATTAAGGACTTCAATCCTTGGGGTTTTTCAGCAACAACTGAATAGAGTACAACTCTACAAGAGAACCATCTCTATATGCAAGACTCGTCTTACATCCTCGACACCAACTGAGATGAGGCAACAATCCTCCAAAAATATAAATCTGTCACAGGTACACGACCTGTCAATAGTGCAGCCCGCATGTGTATGCGCCATGTCTCACTACAACCCGCGTATGTACGCGGTCTGCTTGCATTACAACCTGTGTATGCCTTCTGAGTTACTTAGGGTTTTCTTTTCAGAATCAAATCATATCCTTTGAAACCAATTCATCATTCTCTTCTATCTCTCACTGTCCAATATGAGTCATAACTAATCACAACACATCCAAGATCTCCAATGACTAACTCATGCTTCTCAACCATATAATATGAATTCTACTCAAACATGTATAAGCAATCAACATAATATAGAAATCATGTCAACACTGAATCATAAGAGTGTTTCTTATTCTATCAGCCAACACAAACCACATCACAACAACATACCAAGAATTCCCTAGGCATTCACCACACAACAACCACTAGTATCCATCGAGATAATAATGTAACCATACCAGAGTCTCAGTTGCAGATCTGAGCCCATAGACTATAGATCTGGAATCTTCTTCAGTCTTCAAAAACCAATCATCATCTCAAACACAAATTTCCATGACTTCATGCACTGTACGCGCCTTGTCTTCATATAGCCCATGTATGTATGCGTCCTGGCCCATTGCAGCTCGCGTATACCTCAGAAACTAGGGTTTCCGAACCTCCGAAATGTTTTCCATCAATATCTCAGATACGCTGAAACTTTGATGCGTTCATGAGATCCCCCATACTCTCTCTCAGAATAGATCTCCAATCATGCTCAAGAGATCCACGCAAGATGCTCACCAAAGATACACAAGAGATTGCTCCCAAAATGTACATTTCACAAGAGACCCTTGCCTCTTATTTATACTCTTCATCTTCTAGGTCACTTAACCCATTTCTAGGTTACTTAACCTATTTTCCTCATTTTAGGGTTAACCACTTTCCATAATTAGAAAGTTCTTCATTACTTTATCATTTAAATATTCATCCTTGACTTTGTCACCTCACTTTGTCATTTAAATAATCTTCTTTGATTTTGTCACTTCAATTTATTATTTAAATAATCCTTCTTGACTTTGTCACTTTACTTTATCATTTAAAAAGGATTTCTTCTTTTAAAGCACTTTGACTTCTTTGACCTTTTGGGGCTTCAAGCCTACATATGAGGGTCCTTCGTCTTCGTATGGCCATAACTCTCAAACCATGAGGATTTATGTGGCATTCCACATACCACCGGAAATGGCATGACAAGCACAATCCATCTAGGATAGTTTTACTAACAAATTCATTGATCTTCATCTCATTATTCCACATATAATCATGGGTTCTCCAACCATAATTTTATGATAACTCACCCGTAAAGCGTCTTCCCATGAGGGCTTTCACCATAGGGGGGCGACTTTGGAGTTCATCCATTTGTGCACTTTATCAACCATAATAAGACAATAATGATCCAACCATACATCATATCAATGACAAATCATTGATCCATTGACATCTATCTACTCTCAACAATCAATCAATCATTACTTGACATCAATGAATTACTTAACATCAATCAATCACTTAAAATCAATCCTTTGACATCAATCAATCAAACCATTGGCATCAATGACAACATGATCTAAAAACATACATTTAAACTGGAAGAGTTGTAGGGGTGACCAACGATAGTAAAATAGTTAATTTTATATCACAATGTGCATTTCAAGAGGGAGCACAACTAGAGAAACTGATGCTTTTATCAATATTCAATTAAATATCTCTTTAAATTTGTTGATAAGTAATCTCAACACATGGAATTATTCTAAGAACATGAATAAAATCTGAGATTGTGAAAAATATTTAAAAGCACACAAAAATACAAATGTGTTAATAATTATAAATCTATTAAAATATCTAAGATACCAAATACTTAGTTCAAAATCTTGTAAACAACAAAGTCAATGTATACAAAGAATATATGAGCCTAATTTGGAATTGGATAAATAATCAATTATGTTTACCAAATACTTATAAATAATTATAAATCTATTAAAATATCTAAGATGCCAAATACTTAGTTCAAAATATTGTAAACAACAAAGTCAATGTATACAAAGAATATATGAGCCTAATTTGGAATTGGATGAATAATCAATTATGTTTAGCTAGTTGTGAAAAAATGTATATGCACACACTTTGATACTTCGCAATGCTACTAGATAAGATAATCTCTATATATCTTAGAGAATATTGCAAAGTTATAACCGTTAGTGGTTATATATCTCTTTAACCAAAATCTCTATTCTCACTAATATTTGTAGTTTTGAGGTTTTGGTTACGAACCTACATCCTATTGAAGGGGCATGGGTGTAGATAACCCAACCCATTATGCTCCATTATATGAATTTTTGCAAACAAATTGTATGCCAAGACATTCTCCAAAATGATTTTGGTATCCATCCCCTTCACTTTGAGAGATATTTAAGTTTATCTCTTTTCTTCACAGACTTCAATGTCTAGGGTGAATTAAATTTAGGATGCCCATATTTATCCTTGCACTCCTTATAGGAGATAGCTTCCATGGTTCACCCATGGTGAAGGAAATGTTTTTAGATCCTTCATTGCTTCTTAAGTTTAAAAACATTTCCTTTGAGCATATCTCTCCTTACATACACTCTTCTTAAGTTTAAAAATAATTCTTTTGAGCATCTCTCTCCTTATAAGTACTCTTGGACATCGACAACCACTTATTCCCTTAAAAAGGTAGATTGGTAAGGTAGATTTAACTTTCCAAGGACATATTGCTTCTTTCATCTATTAACATTTCCATGATTGTCTACCTCCTTATACATATTCCTTGGACAACCAATTACCTTCTCCCTTCAATATGGAATATTAATAAGACAATCAAGGAAGATATATATTCATCTAATTATGTAATATTAGGCTCCACTTGGTTAATTGAGAGTTGGATCCCATCAATGGTGGGTTGAAAGTAATGACAACATCCAATGTATGTATAAGATTTGTAACATCCCGCTCTGGCGCACTAAGAAAACTTATTCGTTGAGGACACTTGCTCACAAGTGATCCAGACTATTATGATATTAAAACATTTGTCCCTGATTATGATGCGTTATGATAGATGACATGATGTTTTACTGCATTGACATAGGAAGGTGCTATTGACTCGGTTTTACTGAGTGTGCAAGGTTTTGGACCTTAAGGATGTCGAGGCATCGATGGAACCCCTTGGAATCCGGATTGAGTCAGGAAGTGTGCTATTTGGGTTGATTTATTTACTGTTCTATTACATTTGATTTGATGATATGATGTGGACATGTTATTACATGATTGTTGATGATGCAAGCTAACGATAGCTTGCCGACCAGACTCACATATGGAGTAAAGGGGCCACACACACGGTTACCAGAGAGGTTGAGGGAGAGGTGTGGACAACAACCCTGCCACAACCTACTAGCACTCCCGCCATGGCTCGAACTGTAGGTTAACGATTACCTAGCTCGAGAGGACCCACAATGTCATGAGGGAAGACTGCGACAGTCGCTCGCGATGATTCTAAGGGGAGCGCAATAAGGCGGGGGCATTATTCCTTAGAATCCCTTAGTCTCCCACAAGTTCACCTGGAGGAGTGTTGACTCCAGGGGTTATTGATGTCTACCAATCAGTCAAAAGGCGAGTGGCACCCTTGGAGCACGTGGTGCATCTGAAAGGGCACGTCGCGCAAAAGAAACACAAGAGGCGAGTGGCACCCTTGGAGCACGTGGTGCGTCCTGAAGGGCACGTCGCGCAGAAGAAAAACTAGAGGCGAGTGGCACCCTTGGAGCACGTAATGCGTCCTGAAGGGTGCGTCACATTGATGATGATGAAGGAACAAACCTAGATGGCCCTACGAAATTTAACACATTAAGAAATTCTTGAACAACTTCCATAATTAAATGCCGCCTAGTTCAGAATCTAATTCCTAAGTCTAAAACTTCTCTAGGGGTAAAATTTTGTCTAACCTTAAAAAAAATTACCCCATAAAAGTAAAAAAAAAAAAAAAAAATTAAA
>SNQJ01S0046245.1:36627-51756 GCA_010110895.2 Picea sitchensis | reverse complement strand
TTTAAGTATAACCTGTTACTGAGAAGAGGGGAATGTTCAAGACCCTTGGGATGTATTATAATAATAATAGAAAGGGATTGTGGCTAGATTTACCTTTGGAATTTAGTATCTCATTAAATTGGTATAAGAAGGGAGAATAGTAGTTTCTTAATGACTTTTAAGTGGTGAGTAATTTAATGAGTTGAGGAGTTATTAATGTCTCACTAATGCTTCCGCCTTAATGTGATAACCAGGTTAGTTGTTATATTAAAGGTTGTATTATTGTCATAATAAATGCCTTACTTGTTATATTAATTGTCGATGTCTTGTGATTGATTAAAGATACACTTCCAATGCAATACAGTAATAGTAGTGAGTAATCTAATGAGTTAACAAGAATTCACCCTTGAAAGTTGCCTTAATGAGATAACTTTGTTAATTGCGATATTGATGATTTGTCTTGTCATTAGCTTAGTAGGCATTGGTCTGCTTGCATTGGGAGGGATGTAGACACCTCCATGTTCCTCAGAAAAGTCTCCAGCCCTGAGACCTTAAATGGTTAAAATCGATGGGAACCTAGGCTTGAGCATTGCTTATGTGTCTTGCAGGTCCTAACCATTGCAGGGTAGGACGGATGGGTAGTCAGTCTTTTTATTGTCGGTTGATTGTTGTTCATTACTGGCAGATGTCATTGTGCGTCTTAGATCTTTATGTTGATATCGCAGTTGTATGCGTCATGATTCATCGTCATGCGACAACGCAGAGTATAATGTCTTGTTACCCTTGTACACACGCACACACACAAAAAAATTGCACTTGTTATAAGAGGTTGTCTTCATAACGAGGAGGAATGTTACAACATTCACCAACATTGTTCCCTATATAAGGTTGAGATAGAAAAAAACTTAATTTTCAAAGGCCCATCTTCTATGTTAATAAAGTCCCATACTATATTATTTTATGACCATCTGTTCTCAAATCTTTATTTTTAAGAAACAATAACTCTTAGATAAAAGGTATTCTGACACTTCTTCACATCCACATTTACAACCACTGATTTAATTGCATTTTTTTTTGTGATGTACCTTTACAAGTAGAGGTATTAAGCACCTATTAGATAGTCCTCTAATTTAAAATATAACATATATGAAAATTAATCCCTTCACTAATTTTTTTCCTCTACTAAGACTCGTAAATCTTTATATTAAAAAAATAAAAAATAATACTAGCCTTCCCAAGATAATCCAACGTGACTCTTTTAACCCTTTCTACTTCCCATAAAATTAGCATATCACAATGACCAAGAATGGTCTTTGCTATTTTCCTAAAATTTTAGTGCAAATTAGTTTTTTGGTTGGATTCATTGTTTCTTCTTCCACGGGAATAATTTATACTTAGTCTAACATTTATTTCTTAATGGAAATGGAATTGTGAATTACATAGACCTATTTTGGTGAGTGGTAAAAATTAATATAATTTATTTCTATCTAATCATCTCTTTCACATAAACTTATTGTGGTGGAAAGGAATTCTTTGAGTACACATTCAATATTCGACTTCACTTTTAAATATTTTATAAAAAATAACTATTTTTCTCTATGTCTATTTCATCTTCCACGACAATGTTCTACTTGTCATATTTTGTATCTCGTGTAGTGTGTTGGTTATCTACTATAAGATTGATGTTAAGATCACATGTAGAATTAGAATCATGTAGAAAAAGATCTTGTATAAGAGGTGGTAAGAAAAAAAAATAGATGTAGAAACCTAAACTCATTTCTCCCTTTCAAAACCACTTAGTTTTTCAATCCATATTATCAAATGTATAGTATGTTTTATGGTCCTGAGATAAACTACCTATAACTGATATCATGGAAAAAATATTTCGATTTTCAATACTATTCACATCATATTATGATTTATGCATTCAAATCTTAGAATATGAACATATAGTTGGGATGACCAACACAAAGGATCCTGAATCTGCTATAWCAACACAACCCCTAGCACAGTAACCTAAAAAGCAAGAGTTCCACTATTACTTGAGTTCCATAGMTTGGAATAAAGAAGTAAATTAACTCACTGCAATCCACATCCGTTAGCTTTTGTTTTACTATCAATATGTATGTTTCCCATGTTGAATTGCAAAATACATGACAACCAACTCATAAACAAAATTATCAAGTCCAAATTCCAATTTTCACATTAAGTGCATGATGCTTGTCAAGATATACCTACCAATAACCTTGATGTGTAACATGAAAAAAAGTGTGTTCACCTTTAACGTGTTTTCTATCAACATATCCAAACACAAAATTTCCTCCTTTCTTCTCATCTACCTTTCTATTCAACCAAAAAGAGAAAACAATTTTTTTGACAATTCCCTGATTTACCATGTTATACATGTTCTTAAGAACAAAATCAAGCATGAGAGTCAACAATGTCACTTATAAAACAAGAGTGGAAATGACATATATTTCATTGATTTCATCTAGAAAATATAATTTGCACAAGTTTGACACTAGAAACTTTTTAGAAGAGTTTCTAAACAAAGAAGAAACTACCAAATTTCAAATCCAAAGAAAGCAATGCATTTGAAGTAGTTTCTAGTGTTAGGAGTTTTGTTTGATATTTATAGCAAGGTGTGCTAGGTTAGGTACAATAAATAATTTTTTTTGTGATGGATTGATGTAATATGTTCATTATAGGAAATAAATATATGTCCAAAGATGATGACTATGTCTTTAGAGGAGATGATAGTCATAACCAAATTGGCCATCTAAATAATTAGTTGATTGGTAATTTGATATGTTAATGATGATTATTTGAATAGGTTAAGGCATATTGATATTTCCATCATACCTCTTCATCCAATAGTTAGGTCTCTAATAAGTAATATTATAATTTATTGTTATATAATTATTTATAGGCATCATATTTATGCCCTATTTAGGCATGTTGCAGGCTATACCTTCTTGGGATGATTTGTAGAGAATGGAGATGATGTTTCTTCTTACTAATAAAATTTTGACACTAGGGAAATAATTAGGGTACCCAATTGCAAATGTTACTTGTGTTAACTTCCCAAATTTCCATTGAATAATATTGTTTAATAGTTGTCATAGGTTACTATATCCACTTGTAACATTGCCATTTTTTTATCAGTTTCCTTTCCTTAGGAAGATTACATATGAGTTCTAACCATTCACAAGAAGAGTGGTTAGAATGCATGGTTTATTAATCAAGTTTATAAAATGGTAATCCCAATATTATTACAGTTGTATGATTCAAACTAACATATTGGATTCATTTAAGATGTATTTATGGTAAGTAGATTCGCGACTTCTATTGGACCAAGTTAACTATATCTTAATCTCTTAAAGGGATATCATTAGTAAGGACATATGTTTGCAAATTTTTTGGTAGATGGTTCTTGCTCCATGTTACAAAAAAAATTGTTTTCAATGCATAACATGATGGATTGTTGAGGTGCCTTTTTCAATGTTGTGTTGATGTGTTTCTTCCATTGATCATAATAATATTAACTTCTTATTTGTCAAGAGTGACTTCTCCAAGATTTTATATTGGTGTAATTTTTATTTGTGTTTCATTATTGTCCTTAAATATCCAAACATTCAATGTATTTTCTTTCCATGCCATTATTTTATAAATCAGTTAAGTAATATTTTGTAGGTAAGTAATATAGCTCACTCAAGCCAACCCATTTTCTCTCATATATTAACCAATCTACTCTCTACAAATCACTTCAAGCCTCTGATCGAGTGATCAAACAACCACTACAAATCACTTCAAGCCTCTGATCCAGTGATCAAACAACCATGACACTCTCTTCCACTACCCTACACAACACAAGGAAGATATTTCATTTCTCTATCCAATATTCCCTCGATGATATTATTCCCTCCACTACTCTTTGGTGTAGGTAGAGAGAATCCACTCTTCCAAATGTGTTATAGGAATATCCTACAAAACAACACTTCTTAAAATTTACCAACGAGAAACAAATACATAGTGCCTAAATATTTCCTAACTTTCCTAGCATCTATGCTCTCCTATTGTCTTTTATCTCACATGCAAGGTTTGCAAATTACTCTTTCACTACACTGATTTTGGTCAGTGTCTAGATTGAATCTCCATTGGCAATGGAAAACACCATATAAACAACATAGAGCATAATCACAAGGATGATAAAATGGATGAATGAAAATAAGAGAGTTGATGTAACAAGGATAAAATTTAATTGTGATAAGAGAGTGAATTACTTCCACTCTTCCATGTGATGATTGTACTCACTCCATGCTTCAATAAATACATGATAAAGATTCCCCACAAACCTCTTACATGCATTAAATGTTTGATTTTATAAGTCAATGGAGGTTAATAGATTCATTTAAGGAACATGATGGAAAACAAAAGAGATCTAAGATTGACACTTGGAAATAGAGGATCACTTTTCCATAGGCCTCATTTCCTCTTTACCTTAGATGAAATTATAGCCTCTCTCATAATATATATAGCCATATTAGGTCATTATATATTAGATTCCAACACTAATATTTAAATAACTTGAGTTCACTATGACAAGCCTACCATACATTCCATAGAAGTATGTTTTCATCATATACATGCCTAGCCATTCACCACTCGAGCCTTAGCCTTGAGCTCCCACTAGATATTCATACTATAATATTGTTGATAGACATAAATGACACACCGTCAACTGGAAGGTCAAATCCGGACCGAGGTTTTCTAAATAACCCAAGTCGTTTGGAATGAAATGACCCGACGGGTTTAATGGCTCTGTTGGCCAACTAAAGTCCTAAAAATAATAAAATAAATGAAACTAATCTAAAAGATATGATACTAAGAATATAAGTTTACTAATTACAAATGCTCCAATGAAACATGAATATGTACAAATGATTATCAATAGTTTATATACAACTTGCAAGATTTACTTGTCATCTTGCGAAATGGATGTTCTTAAAAGTGTTTATAAAGAGATAAAGAAAGCACATACATTTTTCTATTTTCTTTTGAATATTTAAATCTCTAAAACTAAAGAATAATAAGAAAATATAATTGAAATAAGAATACAGAAACAATCAAAAGATAATTCATGCTATCCTTGTTTCAATAATAAATGATTTAAATAAATAATCAACAAACAATTTGTAACTAATCGATTAAACTCAGTTTATCTTCCTGTGTAATTAGAGCTCCTAATTGTCCTGCCTATGAGGGAAACCTGTAACAGGACAATGCTACTATCTCCAGAATGAATTCAAGAAAAACATTTACTGTGTCAGAGAGAGAACATGACAACAGATCTCTTATTTATAAAATTCAAATCTGAGCTTTCCTGTTTCTTACTCTTACGATTTTTCTTGACAATGGGTTTGTCACTAAAGCCCTGATTCGGCTCAATAGCAGGGGTAGGAAAAATCCTTTCTTTCAACACATCCACTACCTGTTCCAACAATTTTCTGGGTGTAAAAATACATTGTGTAAAAATACAGAGTCCTTTGTGACCTCCAATTGTACATCCCTGACCTTGGCTCTAAACTTGTAAAATGTTTGGGAAAAGGCTTGTGCGACTGCAAGGTTGTAACCTTCAAATTTCTGAATGAAGACATCCCAGGCATGAGCCCGCAAATCATTTATGGCATTGCCATGGGCATGAAGGGCCCGACATCCATTAGGTTCGATTCGAACCACAGGGGCCATGGTCACTGTCAAATAGACACAGTAGGTATTACGGGAGAGAGGCTTCAACTTCCAATAAACGAGTAGCAAGGAGAGGTCTGTGAAAACCACAATGGCCTGATACATACGAAATTTGGAGACTATCATTCTTGATAACTTAAGTTTGGAGAGACAGAAAACTAGGGGGCGCGCAGACCTATGAGCCATTACACATAATGAAGAGAAAACCCTTAACCACTATCAAATGCCAATTCAAACAGTGAATGAGGATCATTAAATGTACATGAAAACATGATGATATGTATTTGTGGGTACATCAGACCTATACCAAATGACATGAAAGTGATATGATTGTTGAGAGCATGAAGCACATATTAAATGTTAATCCAAGGTTCTATGCATTCATACATTTCAAAAATTAAAACCAAACAATCAACCATAGAACCGATTAAGTCATAATACCCATAATACATGAAAATGTGGTAGTGAATTAATCAATGAGTTTATAAAACTTGAAACTTAGAAACATGTGGGTTTTCTCAAGGTGTAGTTTCTTTGGTAAAAGAAAATAAGAAAAACACAAATTGCAGAATAATTACCCAAGCGAAGTTTTTGTTTGAATTTCATGCTTGCAGTCATGAAATTTAAACTAAACAAATGGAATCTAAAGAGAAAAACTCATAAAATAAGTTATCGCAATAAATCTCCTTGAAACCAAAAGACATAAACGTTTATAAATGTAAGGAGGTGGCAGCTACAGAAAGATTTTATCTCTTTGTGATGATTTTTAATTGTGATAAAATTCGACAGAATGGGTGGCTGCCAAGAATGGTGGCACGTTGGGCGAAGCAGTTATCTCTACATCACCAGAAAATTTATGTCAGGGGCACAAATGAAATAAATTTTTAGAAACAGCTAACGACATATCAATCATTCCAATCATAACTCATAAAATATCGCAATTTTAGCATTGGATGTATTTATGTCCGAAAATGTAATCCGGTATATTATTTAGATCACAGGTGTAGCAATGTTTATATAGATGACTTCAATATCGTTGACAGGGCCACTGCTGCCAACAGGGGTCCATAGCCTCGGCAGGGATGTCATTTAACCCACTCTAGTACCATTGTCATGTCCAAGATTCATCCATTCATGATAAAAACATCTTCATACTTGATCAAATCAAAAGACATACCCGAGGATCTTCTTAAACCCGGCATTGCTTTGCTGCCAGAAGGCCTGTTCAGTACTCCGACGAAGTTGCCTTGGTATCATGCGTGCATTTACCTCCTTCCAGTAGACCTGTTCAATGTCCCGACGGATTTACAAACATTTCCCGCACCTTATAGTGCTTCCAACTCTCTAGAATTTGTTTATAATTTCCAAAACTTCATGATATTCAAGAGAGCGGGGTGATACTGAAAATCTCACAATTTGGTAATGAAAAGTTTAATCATTTACAAACTATTTTTCTGTTTGGATGACTTTCATCATGATTTGGACAGTTAGGTTTCTATTAAGAAACCATCTCTAGGATGGGAAATAACAATTGAGTTGTCTTCATTAAGAAAGGGACGATGTTAGAAGTTTATTAAGGATAATCACATCTTCCTGTGATTTTAATGAGAAACCAGAAACCATGATTGCACAGAAACTTCCCTCTGTTGATTTGAGTTTAGAATTAACTATTCAAGTGCTTGAAAAGTTACCAACTGTTGCTAATGAATAAGAGTTTTGATTCCCTTCAACAAATGAATGGTGATCCAGACATAATCATTTTTAGAAAACAAATCAAAATTAAGAAAAATGAAAAGAACCAAAATCAAAAACAGAAAAGAAAATTAAAAATATATACAAGAGGGTGGACCATCAAGCATCAAGAGAAATATATTTTGAGAGCCTGGCCATTCGCTGGGAAAGTGTCTAGTTGTCCCTCCAAATTATGCAGACAAAAAGAGCTAGGACCCAATTTTTCAGAAATTACAAATGGTCCCAGCCTTAGGATTTGGAACTTGGTTTGTTACCCCTTACCCTCGTGGGATTTGTCCCACTTGAGAACCAAATCCCCAACATCAAAATTCCTATCAGAAGATGAATTTGCATCGAACCAACTCTTCAAAATTTGTTGGTGCTGGTCCAGTTTATGTTTAGCTTGTATTCTCACCTCTTCTAGTTTTAATAAGTCATTTATCTAGTTTTCTAGAGGACACTCTTCTTCTTGAACTTTCTGTGATAATTGAAAAGAAAGAAGTAAGACATGCGGGGGGAGGATGGCTTATCTTCCGTAGACGAGGAAGAAAATGGAATTACCAACGAAATATTTTGGAGTTACCCTATCATCCCAAAGTGCATTATACAGTGCATTGTGCCAATTCTTTTGGTTTTCTGAAACTGTCCTTTTACTAATCTTGATTAAATTCTTATTTGTCGATCCTGCTAGGTTGTTCCCTTGAGGCTAGTAGCTGGTAGAATATTTCAGTTTAATCCCCTTTTCCAGAGTGAAAACATTCATATCAAGGGATGAAAAATAAGAGGCGTTATCAGAAACCAGACATTCAGGAATCCTGAATTGAGTAATGATGTGGGAGTTCAAAAAAGACACTACCTGATTAGTGTTGACCACTTTTAAAGGTAAAGCTTCATACCATCTTGTAAAATATTATGTAGTTGTGAGGATGTACTTGTGTTTTTGCGAGGAGGGTGGATTGATTGGTCCAATTATGTCTAGGCCCCATTGCTGAAAAGGTGCGTCTACAGTAACAGGTTGCATAGGAAAAACTGCCTTTTTCACCTTTCCTACAACCTTTTGGCAGATTACACATTTGCGGGACAACATATGGGCATCTTTAAAAAAGGTAGGCCAATATTGTCCATCCCTTAGCACTTTGTGGGTAGTGGTATCTCCACCAAAGTGACCTTCGACATCACCAGTATGAAGTTCAGACATCAATTTTTCGGACTCCTCCTTTTCTAAACAATGCAGAAAAACACCATCAAAGTTCTTTCGAAATAATATATCATTGATTAACTGGAAAGATGCATATTTAAGCCTAAGTAATCTTTTATTTTTAGGATCGATATTGTGGGGAGAAGATCCATGCGTTAAATAAAATCTAATGTTCTCATACCAAGAATTGGGAGTAGTTTGTGCACAACTGATTTGTTTTTCGTTATGTTGATTTGCAGTTGATGTGTTTATTTGACTTTCTTGTTCCTCAACTGAATCAGCCACTAGTTTACACATGCCTTGACCTCTAACAATTTGGGCAGGTGTTATTTCAAGGTCATATTCCTATAGTGATGCCATCCAATTTTCCCTTTTCTCACCCAGCTCTTTTTGTACTAACAGGTTTCTTACAGCGGGGTAAGGAACAACAAATTTGGTTCTATATTTTAATAGGTAAGACCAGAAGTGTTTCACTGCTTTAAAAACAACATATGCTTGTTGATCCACTATTGGTTAATTAAGTTCTTCTCCTTTAAAAGAAGAGCTCATGAAGCCAATGGGTATCTCATTGATTTCATCATTTTTCTATGTAAGCACAACAGCATAGGATATGTCAGATGCGAAAGTGTAAAGAGTGAAATCCTAAGAAAAATCGGGACTCATCAGGGAAGGGGCTTATATTATTGATTTTATAATCGAATCGAAATCCTGACTTTCTTGAGGTCCCCATCGGTATAAAACATCCTTTTTAATTAGATTTTGTAACGGTCTTACCATTTCTGAGAAACTCAGTACAAATCTTCTAAAAAAATTAATCTTACCGAA
Organism: Picea sitchensis; assembly: GCA_010110895.2. Classification (NCBI taxonomy): domain Eukaryota; kingdom Viridiplantae; phylum Streptophyta; class Pinopsida; order Pinales; family Pinaceae; genus Picea; species Picea sitchensis. Next base: position 42,275 of record SNQJ01S0046245.1, on the reverse strand, counting down.
AAAGGACTGCATGGCCTTTTTGGAAGAAGGAGGGGGAAGTTTAGCAATGGCTTGGGTTCTTTTGGGGCCAATAATCATTCCATCCTTAGATACTATGAACCTAAGTAGTTTTCTCTGCTCCACTGCAAAGACCGATTTCTTAGGATTGAGTGATATGTCGAAATTGCAACATCGTTTCAAGACAAATCTAGGGTGGGAAAAATGATATTTCTTGTTTTTAGAAAAGACAGTGACATCATCAAGATAGACCACAACTGACTGGTTAAGGAGGCCATGGAAAGCAATATACATTGCTCTTTGGAAAGTGGCACCGGCATTTATCAATCCAAAAGTCATTTTCATGTAGGCGTAAGTGCCCCATGGGGTACGAAAGGTGGTTTTAAGCTGGTCCAAATGAGACATAAGGACCTGGTTGTATCCCGGAAAACCATATAACAAAGATAGTATTTCGGAACCAGACACATGTTGTAGAATTTGCTCCATTGGGGGAACATGGTAGTTTTCTTTATCAGACACTCAGTTTAGGTTTCAAAAATCGACACAAAGTCGAATTTCACCACTTTTCTTCCTTACAAGGAATAAATTAGACACCCATTGGGTATGCCTAACTGGAAAAATTATATTTGCAGTTATTAATTTATTCAGTTCCTTTTTAACAGTAGGTTCCAATTTAGGATGAATTTTCCTCATTTTTTGTTGAAAAGGCTAAGTCTGGGGTTTCATAGTGATTACATGTTGTATGATGTTTGGATCGAAAGTTTTCAGGTCATCGTGCATCCAAGAAAATACATCTTTAAATTCTTTAAATAACTTTATGAAAGCAGATCTTTCTTTCTCAGAACATCCCTTTCCCAGATTAATATTTTGAGGATTATCTCTTGTTCCTAAATTTACAGTTTCATAGATCAAAGAAGAACTGATAGTTTTACAATTGACTACCCCTCTAAATTTTTCATGCAAGTCATAAAACTTCTCCAATCTCACAACAAATCTGGGGATAGAGTTTACCAACTCGGATGTTGATTCAGGAGATCAAGGATTAGATATTACCGTGAAGTCTCGGAGATTCTTGTCATGAGTTCCTTCATCAATGACTACACCCTGGAAGGTATCTTCCATATGCAAAAAGTTGATGATCTGTTGGTAATCATCGAATACTCTCCATTTGTAATGTTATCCGAAATCGACGACCTGAACAATAATTCAATCGAAAACGCATTAGGAAAAAAACCTTCAATGAGATACAATTTAGAAGCAACATTAGCTAGTAAATCATCTTCTAAATTGCGCATCCTAGGAATGGAATTTATATTAAATGATAAAAATTAATGCATTAAACTCCATTCCTCAGTTTGGTAACTCTTCAGATGTGGTGGAAAACAATGTATTTCGTTTCTTACCTGTTTGACCACAATTTCTGAATCACCGAATACTATCAAATTTTGCACATCCATGTCCAGTGCTTTCCTAAGTCCATGTAGAAGTGCTTTGTACTCGGTTGTGTTGTTAGTGCATTAAAACTCTAATAGACAAGAAATAAATGTTTTATTACATGTATGATCGATGAGCACACAGCTAACACCTGCTCCTTCTCGGGATTTGGATCCATCAAAATATAGGGACCAAATATGTGCGTCATTAGCATTACTTGGTGTATTCGAAAAATATGGTGTCTGAGTATAGGCTGTAACTTCAGATAGTTGTCCCGGGTCAGTGATAGATGAAATTTTGGTCATGAAGTTACCAAAAAAGGTATTCATTCCCTCTGTTTCAATCTAATTTTTGGATGTAATGAAAGGTTCATTTGTATCATTCAGGTTTGTCATGGTATGCTTAAGATAACGTTCTTTGTTTATCCTGATTTCGTTGGGTTGTCCATTTTTAGGCAGCCACAAGTGAGACCTGTCTGTATCAAAATAATCGTGCAGCTGTTATGACCAATCTCTGTTTAAAAACAGACCATAAACTTCAGGAATATCAGCAACGATAATATCAATTATCTGATGAACTTTAGGATTGGATGATAATCTAATCAGTACATTCTTAATCTCACTGATTACTTTAACATTCGTTCGATCCAGCTGGATGATTTTAAGATCATAAGGTTTTACTTATGCATTAATTTTTTGGCATACAGATAGAGGTATCACGTTTGATGATGCACCGGATTCAACCATGCAATTATGTACATTCCTATTAGAAATTTCAAAATTTAATAAAAAACGGGGGACATTTTTCCATACAGAAACAACAGAATTCTGTGGATTTTTCATTGTTGTCCCTGAAACAGTTTTATCTACATTTGCTACAGTTTTTTTTGCTAAGTCCCTTTTGTGTTGATGTTCATATGTCTTTTTAGTTGGGACATTTTTAGCTGCGTTTGAATCAATTTCTGCTAATTTTTTGTTGTTAACCTCATTCTTTTTATTGTTTTCAGCGATGCTTTGAAGCATTTTCTGCAAAATAAGAGGATAAAACGCAGCTAAAAATGTCCCAACTAAAAAGACCAGAATAGGTGATTCTGTAGGATAGGTTCTTTCGTAGGATTGGTAGTATTATCACCTAAAGGGTTTTCGGGTAGACAAGTGCCTTGAAGTCTTTCTTGAAGGTTTGTAAAGTCAAGGGGTTTATTTAGTTGCCTACTAGGCTGTCTAATATGGGATAAGGCACTATGATTTCTTATGAGTGACTGGCAGACAATTTCTTGGACGCCAATCCCTTGAGGGAGTGGTGTCACTGGCTCGACAGGAATATCAGGGTTATCATTTGAGATAGTTGTTGTTTCAATTGTAACGTTTGTGTCGGAGCGACTATGTGTTATGACAGGAGTGTGAGTGTGTGGGGGAGTCTTATGACCTCCACGTTCCATCAATTAATTTCAGCCCCCCCTTCTAGCGCCATTTGTTGATGGGAGTAAATGACACACCGTCAACTGGAAGGTCAAATCCGGATTGGGGTTGTCTAAATAACCCAAGCCGTTTGGAATGAAATGACCCGACGAGTTTAATGGCTCTGTTGGCCAACTAAATTCCTAAAAATAATAAAAGAAATGAAACTAATCTAAAAKCTATGATACTAAGAATATAAGTTTACTAATTACAAATACTCCAATGAAACATGAATATGTACAAATGATTATCAACAGTTTATATACAGCTTGTAAGATTTACTTGTCATCTTGCGAAATGGATGTGCTTAAAAGTGTTTATAAAGATATAAAGAAAGCACATACATTTTTCTATTTTATTTTGAATATTTAAAGCTCTAAAACTAAAGAATACTAAGAAAATATAATTGAAATAAGAATACATAAACAGTCAAAAGATAATTCATGCTATCCTTGTTTCATTAATAAATAATTTAAATAAATAATCAACAAGCTAACCTGTAACTAATCAATTAAACTCAGTTTATATTCCTGTGTAAATTAAAGTAATTTGAGCTCCTAATTGTCCTGCATGTGAGGGAAACCTATAACAGGACAATGCTACTATCTCCAGAATGAATTCAGGGAAAAATTTTACTGTGTCAAAGTGAGAACATGACAACATAATGATAACTGTGAAAATCTTAATCTCATGATAATCAATAACTTATAATGAAGGGAAACTCAATTCAAAGTATTAATATAATCCATCATTTAATATCTAGAATAAATCGAAAATACTCAAATGGTAGATTGATCACAGATGTCAAATGGAATAACAAATTATAAACAACATCTAAATACTCAATACTATGAAACACCATATGATAGGCAGACTAAATATGCATCAAAAATGATAATATTTCATGAGATTGAGGCAATGAAAGAACAAAAAATGGAATTAGCATCACACGGGTCTAAATCCAAATGGTGAATAGATTCTCCATATAACTTCTCCAAATCACATGTCCATAATGTATCTCAACAAAATTTATCCTCCCCACTAACAGTGATCACTATTTAAACTAGTTTTGGATTGACAAACTCTTATCATGCAAGATAGAGTGCAATCCCCAAAAAATAGATTGTATTTGCAAAAATAGTACAATAGGAAACCATTCCTACAGGAGTTGGTTTGTCAAAATATATTACATAATAACAAAGTTTTATGAAACTAAAAGAAAGAAACTACAGAACTATATGGTGCATGATCCAAGATAGTTTCTCCATGTAAATAGCACCATAAACATTGTATTCCTGTAGATAACAAAATGGAATTGACATTCAGAAAATAATGCTAACTAATATTCAGAAATAGACTGGCTACGTAATCATAGATTTTGTAGCTAGTCTTATATTAACCAAGAAAATCAAAACTAAATCTTCCTATTTTGATTTTCATAACAAAATGAAATGAAATAAAATCAAACAAAATCACTTTTACCATTTAGAAATTAGACAGTGAAGGGTCGGACAGTTCTAAACTAATGATGGCATTGAAGTTGGTTGCATTTTTTTATAATTATATTACCGAATATTTTGGGTCTTTTATTTTCCTGTTTTGCGCATGCTTTCAAATCTCGATTTTCTCATTCAAGTAGAGAATTGCGAGCATCCAGATGTTTTACTTGTGCCTATAACAATGGTATGTCCCTGTAATAGAGTTCTACCCAATCCAAACAACTGTCACAATGTACCGGTGTTATAGCAGGCCGAGGTTGGGCATACTCTGCAATGGAGGCTTTGGCACTTCCTGTGGCTTGTTTCAAGTCAGGGATAATGCCAGCAAAACCCCCTTAGTATCTCAGAAACAGAGGTAATCTAGAGACAAAGTCATACTGCTCAACTTGACCAATAGTTTCGTTCTTGAGACATTGGTTATCCAGATCTTCCTGAGCAAGGAAATCATTGATCTCGTCATCTGAAATGTGATCATTGACCTCGATCATAGAGATCGAGCTCAAATGAGCTTGTTTTCGATTCCTTAGACTCATAGATATCAATCGACCAGATCTCTTATTTATAAAATTCAAATCTAATCTTTCATGTTTCTTACTCTTACGATTTTTCTTGACAGTGGGTTTGTCACTAAAGCCCTGATTCGGATCAATAGCAGGGGTAGAAAAAATCCTTTCTTTCAACACATCCACTACCTGTTCCAACGATTTTCTGGGTGTAAAAATACATTGTTATTTTTTACCCATGGGGGTTTGCAAAGCAACAGAAACTAGTTCATTAAATTCATAGTCATTATGTGCATCGATATCTTGACTCTGAGTCACGGGATTATCAGAGATGGGGTTTACATTTATAGGCGATGTCACTGTGCATTCGGGTTGGGAAAAATTGTTCTGACTCAGGAAAATTTCCCAAGTGTCGTCAATTTGAGACAGGTGTGATACCAATAAAATCCTTATAAGCCCGTGATGAAAGAGGCTTGACTATTAATGTTTAAGCCATTATTATAGATTTTTTCATTTCATTAGATAACAATAGCATAATCCAAGATCACTGAGAAATACACAATCACAAGAGACATAGAATTTATCCTGGGAAACCCTCTAGGGGAAGAAAACCCAACAAAACTTCCTTAATATAGATAGCCAATACAATGCCAAGAGATCTCTTATGCTAATACAGAAAGTCCTCTCCTAGATATGCGCCACTCTCTCTCTCCTTTGCTGGTAACAGATCAGAACTTGTCTCTTAAACTGAGCAAGTG
>SNQJ01S0046245.1:24956-36617 GCA_010110895.2 Picea sitchensis | reverse complement strand
TGGCATGATCAATCCACAATGGGGATTGATCCTATGAATAATATATCAATAATAATAAGAATACTCTTTGCAGTTACATTATTTCAACATTGACAGAGGGTTCAAGCCCTGTTTCTTATAACATTTCGACATCTTATACAAACTCATCAACAAATAGAATGACATGTTCAATTTAAACCCTAGGAACAACATTAACAGTCGGATGTGGTATAAAAATACCAAACCATACATGCCCTCACATGTTATAAACTGTTTCAAAATCAAAATAAGGGTGTGCCATATGGGTTTCAAGAGGGTAATGGGAATACCTTTAGGGTAGTAGGTAGATTTGCGAGAGACCATGAACAAGCTCCATGGAACGTCCTCCAGTTTAGCATTCTTGAACCATTTCTCACCTTCCCGTGGCAGTGTTGTCGCCCAGGCTATAGATTTCTTTGTGACCTCCAATTGCACATCCATGACCTTGGCTCTAAACCCGTCAAACATTTGGGCAAAGTCATGTGCGACTGCAAGGTTGTAACCTTCAAATTTTCAGATGAAGGCATCCCATTCATGAGCCTGCAAATAATTTATGGCATCGTCGTGGGAAAGAAGGGCCTAAAATCCATTAGGTTCGATTCAAACCACATGGGCCATGGTCACTATCAAATAGACACAGTAGGTATGACGGGAGGGAGGCTTCGACTTCCAATAAACAAGTAGTAAGGAGAGGTGTGTGAAAACCACAATGGCCCGATACCTATGAAGTTTGGAGACTGTCATGCTTGATAACTTAAGTTTGGAGAGACAGAAAACCAGGGGGCGCGTAGACCTATGAGCCATTACACATAATGAAGAGAAAACCCTTAACCACTATCAAATGCCAATTCAAACAATGAATGAGGATCATTAAATGTACAAGACAACAGGATGAGGTGTATTCATGGGTACATCAGACCTGTACCAAGCGACATGATTGTTGAGAGCATGAAGCACATATCAAATGTTAATCCAAGGTTTTACGCGTTCATACATTTCAAAAATTAAAACCAAACAATCAACCATAGAACTGATTAAGTCATAATACCCATAATACATGAAAATGTGGCAGTGAATTAATCAATGAGTTTATAAAACTTGAAACTTAGCAACATATGGGTTTTCTCAAGGTGTAGTTTCTTTGGTAAAAGAAAATAAGAAAAACACAAACTGCAGAATAATTACCCAAGCGAAGTTTTTGTTTGAATGTTATGCTTGCAATCATGAAATTTAAACTAAACAAACAAAACCTAAAGAGAAAAACTCATAAAATAAGTTATCCCAATAAATCGCCCTGAAACCAAAAGACATAAACATTTATAAATGTAAGGAGGTGGTAGCTACAAAAATATTTTATCTCTTTGTGATAATTTTTAATTGTGATATAATTCTACAAAATGGATGGCTTCCAACAAATCAAGGATGATTTTAGGGGCTAAATTTCGCTCATGGTCTAATTTTCCATGGTTTTTCCAAAAATGAGATTCGCTATTTTAAAAAGTATTCGCCCAAATTCTATATGATAAAATTATTTTACCTTAAATATAGCCAAAATTTTATAAAAACTATATAAAATACTTAGAAATTTGAATATTTTTACAAAAATATCGCCAAACATTTATAGTTGACATATGAAGGATTATTAAGATTCGCCAAGGTTTCTACATTTTAAAATAAATTTCCATCCTTAAAATCATCTCTGCAACAAATATTTACATCATTTTTATATAGAATCATTTGTTTGAGGTTAAAAGACCGACTCTCATCATTATAATCACACATTTATAATTTACATATAATTTCAAAGGTCAAGTCAAAACTCAAGTATTACACTTTCTCTTATTCTTTGTCGGGTTTTTTTATCAATCCTTTTCTATGATCTCAAAAATTAAGTTTATCTATTACATTGGTTGTCATCATGTATGCACCTCTTTATTTATCCATTTTTATATTTCTCTTTGCTGCTATAGACTAATTTTATAAGATATTTCATAAACATCATTTAATTTATCGAAATAAACTTCTTTGAAAAAGGAATGATTAATAAAGGAACAATAAATAGGGGTTGGATTTATAGATAGAATGTAATGAAGAAGTCAATGACGGGTCAACTGTATCCAAATGATTCGAAAATTAATGTGCATGACCAAATTGATGCATACAAAAAATTCTTTTATAAAGAAATGTGTAAAAAGTGAATAGAAAATGTAAAAATAAAGAGATAAGATTGGGACAAAGGAAAAATGGAGGAATAATGAAAATGGTAAACTATTGGACATAAATGACAAAGGATAACCAGTAAAAAAATTAATAACTTGACTTGAAAAATAAATGTGTTTTACCTATCAAAAGTGGATGATACTCATACACTGAAGGTGTTTAAGCTAAAATAAATGTATGAGTTGATATATGAACAATGATTATTTTAGGTGTATCAATATTAACATGACATCTATTCATCTAATAATTCCTATCAAGTAATAGCTAACTTCCTCATTATTATCATATTGTTCCTATCAAGTAATAGCTAACTTCCTCATTATTATCATATTGTTCCCTATTTAAAAATGTTATGATTAAAATGGAGCTTTTCGCAGTGTTTTCATATTGTTCATATTTTTTTTTTTAGTATATGATTGAACATTTTTTTGTGCTAATTTTTATCGAGTGACCATAATCTTTTCTGATTTTCTACTAAATGAATTTTTATGCCAATGAGTATTGAGTGAACACTACTATTCTGAATATGAGATAAAATGCATTGCCACAAAAATTTATTTAATCATAAATAAAAAGACTCAAAAATATTATGATTAATTTCTTATAATCTACTAAAATCTAAAAATAAAATAAAAAAATAGTATATGTCCATGTAAAAGAGATAAAGATGGGAAATCACTATACCAACAAAACATTTTGAACGACAATTTGTTGAAATCCTAGGCCCAAAATACCATCAAACTTAGCAGCTAATGTTGTACTTGGTACTTGGGTAGTTTCAGCGAAAACTTGCAACATAATGAGATTGTAAGCATCTATGAAATTAAAACATTAGATATGTCTCAACAAAGTGTTGTGAATGGATTCGAAATTAATGGAAGCTTTAGGACACACTACTAACCTGAGTTTTAACAATCATATTCTCAATTTTCACATGATCTTGACTCAAGTAACCATACATTGATCTAGATCCATATTGAATTTCACATGATTTTCCTATACAAAGAAAGAACAATGGAGTCATTATTTCAATACCTTCATTACAACAGTGAAATATGAATCGTTTATGTGATAATACTTAACAAAAATGGTAGACATTTCTACAATTATTATATCCTTAGAGTGCCCCAATCATGTTGCATGAATAGAATTCCATTTTTCAATGTATGTCAATATCCTCACTAAATTTAATAAATTGAGCATGAATGCAGTCTTCTCTCTTTAATTACATATCTATTGTTATAGTTGTGATTAACATACACTGTTACGAACCAACACCTTGAGAATGATAAAAAAAATCAATGAATATAGTCCACTTCAAGGGGAAACTTCCTTTTACAATATATCCAATTCATAAGACAAGATACGATGATCCTAAGACTAGGTATCCTTGGTATATATATAGGACACAAAGGGTACATTTATAATGAAAGGGTGTAATGAAGGGTTCTAACCTACATATAAATATAAAACTATAAATGTAATAATTCAATATCTATGTCTTAATAAGAGGTTTTATACCTAACATGGGGCGTTGTCTATGGTTTAACATGCCCCTCACCTTAAAACAAGTTTTTTCCTCAACACTTGACTAACCAAAAGTGTTTTTGCATGAAGAAATCATATTTCCATGCCACCTCTTCCATTAGTAGGCTCTTCCATTTATTGAGGAACTCAATAATTGCTCGATTTCTCAGCTACTTAATCATTGTTTCAAGGATTGTTTCCAGTTCTATTAGGATTTTCCCTTCTTCATTAATCTATGGTAAAATAGTTTGGACTAGGATCTTGTTGTCAATTACCTTATTTAAGAAATAAACATGGAAGACAAGTTGTATGCATGAATATGGAGTCAACTCCAATTTGTAATCCATACTTCCAATCCTTTTCAAAAACTTATAGGGGCATAATATTTGGGTGCTAATTTATTGTCCTTATTTTATTGTTTGAAATACATATGTTTGTATGGTTGTATCCTCAGAAGTACCCAATCCCCCACTTCAAATTCCCTTTCACTGTGATGTTTATTGGCTTGTTGTTTCATCACGTTTTGTGCCATAACCAAGTTGTCCTTCAGTAGTTTGAGAACCTCTTGTTGGTGCCCTATGTGGTTCTCCACTACTTGAACATTTTCAATCCCTTTCAAGGGTGATGTGATGGATGGAGAATTATATCCATAAAGTGTTAGAAATGGGGTTATTTTTTTATGAATTATGGAAGAATGTGTTGTACCACCATTCCACCAAGGCCAACCACTTGACCCATTGTGTTTGTTTATCAGATGCAAAGAAAAACATATATCCTTATATACATGTATTCACAATATTAGTTTTCCCATCAGATTGAAGATGATAAGGTGAGCTGTGAGAAAATTGAGTACCCAAATAAGAAAATAATTCAGTCCAAAAATTTCCAGTAAAAATTGAATCTCTATCACTTACAATAATATTGGGGACTCCATGTAGCTTTTGAACTGCTTCCATGAATTCTATGGCTATTATACTTCCTTTAAAAGGATGAGAAAGAGAGAAAAAATGGACATACTTTGTCAATAAATCCATTACTACTATGACGAAAACATTTCCTTCAAATTTGGGTAAACCTATAATAAAATCCATTGAAACCTCTTCTCAAGGTTGAATTGGTATAGCTAATGGTTGTAGGAGACCTAGCATCTTGATTGTCTCTCCCTTATTTTGTTCATAGAGCACACATTCAAACATAAAATTGTAAACATCAGTTTTAAGACCTTTCCAAAACAAATCATTCTTGATCCTATGGTATGTTTTAGAGAATCCTGAATTTCCTCCTATAGTAGAAGTGTGCAATTCTAGAAGGACCTTTTGTTTTAGTTGGGAATTCTTACATAAATATAGGTGATCATGATACCATATAAATTCATTATTCCATACAAAATTATCTAATGAATTGGGGTCTTCTTGTAGTTGTTGAATGACCTCCTCTTTATCTTTCCTCCATTCTATCCTTGCTTCTTCAAACTAATAAGATTATGGAATAGAAATAGCACATAGTGGACCTTCTGTTTCTTCTTATTTCCTTGAAAGGGCATCTGCCACAACATTATGTCTTCCTTTTTTGTAGATAATTTCAAAGTCATAACCTAGCATATTTGTAACTCATTTTTGTTTCTCTTCTGAAGATAATCATTTCCTGAATAAGTACTTCAAAATATCATGATATTTTTTTACTTTGAAGTGTATTCCTATTAGGTAAGGGTGTCATTTCTTAACTACATGTAGTATGGCCAACATTTATTCTTCATAAATGGGTTTGATTAAGATTTTTCCTTTAATTTGGACACTTTCAAAGGAAAAATCCTTCCTTCTTATGTTAAAATTGCACCAATACCATGGCCTAAGGCATCATACTCCACAATAAGTGTTTTTGTGAACTCAAGTGTGGTCGGGACACGAGTTGTACACATAGCATCCTTAAGTTTTCAAAATATTTGGTTGTTGCTTGAGTTCAAGAAAATGCTTCCTTATTTAATAATGATATTAGAGGTGTTTATATTTGACCATAGTTCTTGAAAAACTTTAGCTAATAGCTTTTAAATACTAATAATGCTCTAAGTTTCTTCAAGGTTTTGGGAATTGGCCATTCCCTCGTAGATTTAATTTTGTTAGTGTCCACTTTTACACCTTCATGAGATACAATATGAACCATTAACCCAAAAGGAACACTTGGAAGGATTTGCATAACTTGTTTTTCTTCCAATAGTTGTAATACTTTGTCAACATGTTGTACATACTCTTCCCAAGATTTGATATAGATTAGTATGTCATCAAAAAATACTAACACAATTTTTCTAAGGAAGGGATTGAAAATAGAATTCCACAAGCTTTGAAATGTTGAAGTTGCATTAGTAATTCCAAAAGGAATAACAAAAAACTCATAATGACCTTCATGTGCTCTAAAAGTTATTTTGGGAATATCGTCCTACCTCATTCTAATTTAATGATGTCTCGAACGGAGATACAACTTCGTAAAGAAAATACTTCAATGAAATTCATCTAATAATTCATCAATGAAAAGAATAGGAAACTTTTCTTTGATGATCATTTTGTTGAGCTATCTATAATCTAGACACATTTTCCATCATCCATCCTTTTTTGTAACCATCACCATTGGTGAAGAGAAATAAATGTGGCTACGTTGGATGGTGTCGCCCTCTAAAATTTCTTGGATCATACAATCCATCTCACTCTTCTATTCTTATGTATACCTATAAGGCCTAATGTTATGTGGTACACTTTCTGGTTACCAATGAATAACATGATCATGATCTCGAGCAGGTGGAAGAACTTTAGGAATTTCTCCAAATACCTTGGAATGATTGTTGGTACCTATTTGGAGATCCAATGGTCTAGAGGGTATAGATGTTTGAACATATAGTGATAACAATTGTGTGATTACAATACAATGTTCCTTTTTAAGTAATTTTCTCATGCTATTAGATATTATCACCTTAGAGGGTTCCCTTGGATACCTCTAAGCTCAATTTCCTTGCCTTCTAAGTAAAATATCATGAAAAGAACTTGAAAATTAAGGGCCACGGTTCCCAATGAGTGTAGCCATTAGACCCATAATACAACATCAACAACATTTAGATGGAAGTGATGGGACTATCCAAAAAATACTCCCCCATATTGAGCTTAATACTATGACACTTCCTAGAAAAAATTATGGTTCCTCCATCTGCAATCATTACTTTAAACTTTGGTGCTAGAAATACAAATCAATCGAGATCTTTTACTAATTTGTAATTGATGAAGTTATAGGTACTACCAGAATCAATAAACATTGTTACCTTCTTCTTCTTTTGTAGCCTTTATCTTGAGGGTTTGTAGAGTACTGATGTCGACCAATGCATGACAAGATATTGTTAGAGTGGTATCTTATAAATATAGATCTTGTGATGGTTCCAATTATTGGTCTTCTTCCTCTTCATGGTCTATATAGATTAATATAATCTCACCACATTTATGCCCCTTATTGTACTTGATGTCACAATTGAAATATCGTCCCATTGCTCTTATTTCATCCATTTGTTGAGGTGTAAACCTTGTCAATTGAGGTATGATTATCTTATGAATCCCAAAATAATCTTTTATTTCTGCATATGCTCCAATGATAATCTTGTGTGTAGCTTTATTCGTGGTTTGAATATCACGAGAAAATTTCATATCTTCCATAATATTTGCAGGTGTTTTTAGGAAAATATCATGTTTAATGTCTTCTTTTAATCCACCTGTGTAATCTTCCAACAAATTTTAATCACTTTTGTCATCCACCCTTGTGGTCAATACTTGAAATTATGAATTATAATATTCAATATCACCTAAGAGCTTGATTCTTGTCAATTGACAAAAGTAGTCATGTTCTCAAACTTTCCCATATTTTGCTTCTAAGTCTCTTGTAAATAAACCCCAATTATAATTATAAGAAGGTGGCTTCATTTTAACTACCCATTGATACCATTGATATTGTTTATTCCCAATGTTCAAAGTTKCTATGTGAATCATTTTCTTATCATCCATAATATTATGTAGTTCAAAATATTTATCTATTTGGTTCACCTAAGTAAATACCTTTGTTCCATAAAACTTCCTTAACTAAACCTTGGGAAGGTTCACTCCTTTTGGAGACAATCAATAAGTAACTCCATTTTTTGGACTTAAATCCCCCTAGAAAATTCTTATTATTGGAAAGTTAGTCAACCTGAACACTACCTTTAGTTTCATGATTCCCTTCAGACACCTTATCAACTTTAGGGAACCACATATTTAAGGATTCTAGAATATTATGTTCCATATGTTCCAACTTTCATCCATCTTTTGTTCCAAATGTTCAAACTTTCCATCCATGTTTTGTTCCATATTTATTTTCATCTCTTCCTTGTTTTCATCCATCTTTTTTTTCATGTCATTCTTATTTTCATCCATATTCTTTTCCATATGTTCCCTATTTTAGTTATCTTATTTTCCATTAGTTCTATGTGGTGATAAATCTCTTGTATTTCTTTTTGAGTCATGGTTGAGCTCTCTAGAGGTTTACTTGGTGATTTTGGATCTTTCTTTGGAGCCATGGAAAAATTTACCAAGTCTGAAGGACAAGGGAGTGTTAAGTGCTATAGTTCTCTAATATACGTGTGGGGTCCAACAATAGTACTTGGCCCAATATCTCAGAGAACTAACCAAGGAGGCTCAATTGTTCCCTTAACCATACTATCTAACTACCCAAGTACTAGAGAGTAATCTCCCCAAGTGTTGTTCTTGATGTACTATAGAAACAAAATGGCTGAATATATTATCTAAGGCTGGTCTTAGGTACATGGAAGTGAGCTATACTATATTTCCACAATAAGACATTTACATGTCTTGACGCAGAATGGAAACATAGAACTATGAAGGGAATTGCAAGATCCATTTCTATAAGAGATATTTCATCCTTACAGCTAAAGAGATGTTTCAGGAAAGGATGTCAATTGTATATAGCTCATTTGTAGGGACCAGAGAAGTATAAAGAGATAAGCCTTGAATATTTTCTGGTATTACAAGAGTTTGAATATTTATCCCAAGAGATACCAGGATTTCCACCAAAAAGGGAGATAGATTTCTCAATTGATTTAATGCCTAGAACTACCCTAGTATCAAATACTCCTTATAGAATGAGTAAAATATAATTAAAATAATTGCAAATGTAGTTGAAGAAGTTTTGAAGAAGGGGTACATATGCCTAAGTGTTTCACCTTGGGGAGCATTATTACTCTTTATGAAAAATATATATGGAGCGTTGAGGCCATGTATTGATTTTAGACAACTGAACAAAGCCACTGTGAAGAACAAGTGCCATCTTCCAAGGATTGATGACATCTTTGACCATATAAGAGGAGAAAATATATTTTCAAAGATAGACTTGAGATTAGGATATCACCAGGAGAGAATCAAGGAAGAAAACATCAATAAGACAAATTTTAGAACCAGGTATGGGCATTATGAATTTGTAGTGGTGCCTTTTGGATTGACCAATGTACCAATTGTGTTTTTGTGCTTGATGAATGGAATATTAAAAAATTATCTAGATAAGTTTGTCATTGTTTTCTTGGATGACATACTTATTTATTCCAAGTCAAAGGAAGAACATGAGCATCACTTGAGGTTAGTGTTGCAAATGCTAAGGGAACATCATATGTATGCCAAGCTAATTAAGTTATATTTTTATTAATACCAAATCCATTATTTGGGGAACATTATTTTAGAGGAAGGTATAGTATTATATCCAGAGAATATTGAAGACATTATAAGATGGCCTGCACCAAGGAATGTTTTGGAAGTTGGATCTTTCATGGGATTGGTCAGATAATACAAGAGACTTATACAAGTATTTTTTAATATCGATCAACCCATCACTTCTTTAAAAAAGAAGGGAATTAAGTTTGAATGGATGACGAGATGAGAATAAATTTTTAATTTGTTGAAATAAATACTTACCAGTGCACTTATATTAAAGATTGTTGACCCAAATGAGAATTTTTTGGTATGTACAGATGCATTCAAAGAATGACTCAGTGGAGTCCTCACTCAAAATGGACACATCATTGGTTATGCATCTAGGAATCTTAAGGAACATGAGATGAATTATTCCATGCATGATTTAGAGTTTGCTTCCATAGTTCATGCATTGAGGATGTGGAAGAAATTCAAATTAAGAACAAAATACAGTGCTATGAAATATCTTTTTGAAAAAAATCCTTTAAACTCCAAGAAGACAAGAGGGAAGAAATTAGAATTGAGAACATACCACAGTGGTCTGAAATATATTTTTGAACAATGAACTTTAAATGCTAGGTAGACAAGATGGATATAATTTTTAAGTGAGTATGACTTTAACATCAAGAATATCAAAGGAAAAGAGAATAAATTTGTCGATGCACTTAGAAAAAGAGTACATATCATGAATGATACAACCATTACTATGAATTAGATAGATTTAAGAAACATAAGTATAGATGTTGTTGCTACAGATATGCATTATCTACAGGTAAAAGAAATCTTGAAACATGAAGGTGTATAACACAGATTTAAGGAATATAGGATGGGGGAAGATGGGACCCTTATGCATAAGAATAGAATTTATGTTCTTGATTCCAAAGAAATCATGRATTTAGTATTGAAGGAAATGCATAACATTCCATATGTTGGACATCCCAGTTAGCATAAAACAATCGCAGCATTAATAATCCAATACTTTTGGCTAGGAATGAAGAAGAATGTGGTTGATTACATTGCCAGATGTATGGAATGTTAAAGAGTGAAATCTAAGCAGACATCCAACATGTTTACTACAACCATTTCCAATTCTAGAGAGGAAATGGGAAGTGATAATGTAACATACCCAACCACCAGGTTGGGTCATGTTACCTCAAACACTCTTCAAGAACACTCTGAAACTAACTTGTAACATACCCAGTATTACAAATACTAAAACAATTTGCTCGGATACAGATATGAAATGTACCCATTGCTCGTGTACTCTCAAATTCTCCCTCTTCGACTAATTTTGAATTATTGTTCCAATATTTAATTAATCAAGAACATGAATCCAAGCATGCAATTAACCAGAACATGCTAAACCATAAAAAAAATTCTTAACAACATGTCATGCATAGCATTAACAACAAACATGCATAACATAAACACATCATCTCAGAGATAATAATAATACACAACATAATATAAATATACATAAAACATAGAGAGAAATTTTCATTAATTAAACCATTCACCAATTGGTTGCATACCAAGGATGTTCCTCCCAACCATAGACATTGTTTTTATAAATATCAATAGCAGGTCACCCCCAATACAAGGCTATGAATCCACAAGAATAGGTCTTAGGCCGACTCTACACA
This sequence comes from Picea sitchensis, assembly GCA_010110895.2. Taxonomy (NCBI): domain Eukaryota; kingdom Viridiplantae; phylum Streptophyta; class Pinopsida; order Pinales; family Pinaceae; genus Picea; species Picea sitchensis. Next base: position 25,444 of record SNQJ01S0046245.1, on the reverse strand, counting down.
CAATAGTTATCTAATAGGCTCTCAAGTTTTCTCAATCCCACAACAATCCTAATTTCTATATCTCTTCCCCTTCAACATGAACAGTCCAAAGAAATGAACCCCTTTCTTTACAATGCATACCCTCATTTTGTTCCAATTTCTTTCTAGGGCTCCAATCCTACTGGTCAGGAAATATTAATGCTAGAAACTCCAAGGATTCTCAATTGTGGATAGTTCTTCTAGAACTACCATCAATATCATGCACACAAGAATCCATTCCCTCTTGAAATGATTACTAATTCCTCCCATCCATATAGCAATGGATCTCTACCTCCATCCATTCATTTCCATTCCCAAACCAAGATCACATTAATGAACAAGAATGAGGAAGATGAGTGATTGAATAATTAACCCCCAAAATGAATGATAAACAAAGAACAAATCCCAAACGACCCACATGTGAGGTTTATATAATTATAAGAACCAAGAACCACATGGCCTCCCCCAAA
>SNQJ01S0046245.1:0-14282 GCA_010110895.2 Picea sitchensis | reverse complement strand
TCTAGACTGGAAGGGAGAAGGGGATAGTTTAAAATAGCCCATGTGAAAGCGACGAAGAAGGTCACAAGCATACTTAGACTGGGAAATAAAATTTCCTTCATTGGTTTGCAAAACTTGGAGGCCAAGGAAATAGTGCAAAAAACCTAAGTCTGTCATTTCAAATTTCTTCTTAAGGATGGTTTTCACATGGTTTAAATTTTTTGAGTCACTACCAATAAGGATAAGGTCATCAACATAAAGGAAAAGGATTATGAGATGGCTTCCTACTTTCTTGGTATAGACATTAGGATCAGAATGGCATCTAGAGAATCCAATGTCAATAATAAAGTTGTCCATTTTGGCATACCAAACTCGGGGAGCTTGCTTAAGACCATAAAGATATTTCTTAAGGCAAAAAACAAGGCTAGAGTCATTCTGGACATAGCAAGGAGGTTGTTCCATGTAGATGTATTCTTGTAGATCTCCATGCAAGAAGGTGGATTTAACATCAATCTCATGGACCTCCCATTTATGTGAGGCAAGAAGGGAAATAACAAGGTGGATGGAATTCATTTTGGCTATAGGGGAAAAGGTTTCATTATAGTCAATTCCTTTGGCAACTAACCAAGCTTTGTGTCTTTCAACACTTCCATCTAATGCATACTTACTTCTGTAGACCCATTTACATCTGAAAAATTTTCTTCCTTTTGGAAGAGGTACAAGATCCCAAGTATCTTTTTCCATTAAAGAACGATACTCTTCATTCATTGTGGTATCCCAATATGGATGACCTGAAGATTCTGCAAATGTCTCTGAATCATGAGTCTCTAAAAATTGAGCCAAAAGATAAGAGGCTTACTGGAACTATGAATTTCTCTGACGTTGATATGAAGGATCACCGACAAGATCACCAGTTTCTTCTCGTGTTGAACGGACACATCTAGGAAGCGATGGAGCTGGTGTTGGTTCAGGTTCAAAGGAATCATCTGGAGGAAGGTGAGAAGGTGGAGGTGGATTTTTTTCCTCACTACCATCATATGAAGAAGAAACCAGAATAGGAACAGAAAAAGGCACAAACGCCGAAGATGGATCGCAGGCCGAAGAAGGCATAATCGTCGAATTTGGCTCGCAGGAAAAGATATTTTCATCAAATTTAACATCTCTTCTAATAATAATTTCATTACAATGTGGTTGAAGAATTCTATAACCTTTGACATATTCATAATAACCAACAAATATACACTTCTCAATTTTAGGCTGCAATTCTTTTCTTTTCTCATCAGGAATGTGAGCCCATGTTATACTGCCAAATACACGAAAGTGACTTACATCTGGTTTAATTTTAGTCCAATCGCCTTCCGATGTTATATTTTTAAGAGCCTTTGTGGGAGTGTGATTTACTATGTAATTTGCACAGTTGATTGCTTCTGCCCAATACTTTAGACATAATCCCTTAGATTGGATCATACAATTAGCCATTTCTTATGTGTGGTTCTTTCTCTCAGCAACACCATTTGTTTGTGGTGTATATGAAATAGTGTGTTGCATTTGGATGCCCTATGTAGTGCAGTAACTTGTAAAATTATTGTTCACATATTCGCCTCCCTTATTTGTTCTTAACTTTTGAATTTGATGTCCAAATTGCTTTTCTACAAGGGCCTTATAGGCCAAAAACTTGTCAAAAAATTTGCTCTTAAGTTTTAAGAAGTAAACACAAGTACGTATGGAAAAGTCATCAATGAAAGTTAATAAATACTTGCACCCAGAAAAAGAAGGAGAAGAAGGTGGACCACACAAATCACCGTGAACAAGCTGCAAAGGGCCCGAGTCATGCCAAGAGGCACATTTGTCAAAATTKTCCCGATGATGTTTGTCGAGAACACAAGTGGMACAAACACCATATCTGCATGAAATAGGAGGAAGACCAATCACCATATGTTGATTACATAGTTGTTGCAATGAGCGATAGTTTAGATGACCAAAACACTCATGTCAAAGTTTGCTCAATTCATCGCAATGAGAAACAAAAACTGATGAAAAAGATGATGACCCAAAGTTGTCAAACTTGTACAACCTGGTAATATTATCAACAATTAAAGTTACAAGAACATCCTTAGGATATTTTAGATCCTTGATTACAACTTGGTGAGGTGAAAACTCTATGATTTTACCTTCACCTGAATGGGTGATTTGATATACTGATAGAAGGTTATAAGAAATACTTGTAACACATAATACATCATTGAAATAACCATTATCTACTTGAACTATTCCATATCCTACAATAGTAAGAGATCTATCATCACCAACAAATATTTTCTTGGTGTTACATTCATTTAGAGCAGAAAATATGTCTTTATCCTTATCCATATGATAAGATGCTCCAGAATCAATAAGTCACTCATCAGAAGAAGAAGTAGAAGTTGTATTGAAGGAGAAACCATAAGAAGAAAGGGCATGTCCATGAGAAGAATAAGAAGTAGTAGAATCAATATTGATGTTGTGCTTCTTCATTTTTGCTTCTAAAGCTTCCATCTTCTTGAAACATTTTGACTCATAATGACCATATTTATCACAAAAGTTGCAATGTCTTTTAGTCTTCTTATTTTTATATTTTTCTCCTTTGTCACCATTAGGATATGAAGTTGTCTGAGCAGGTTTGGGACCCTTATTTTGTTTTTTGTTGTAGTGAGGATGTTGCATTTGGGATTCTTGGGTTTATATTTATGCTGGGAAACTAAGGCTTTTTTGGAGGTACATGTAGTGTTGATCACTCCAAGTTGTACAAGCTTATATTCCTCTCTAATCAAAGCAGCACAAAAGGAATCAAGAGTGGTTTTTTTATAAGTTGTCCCTAGAGCCTCTCTCATGGCATCAAAAGTAGATACAAACACGGAATATTCACTACCTAGCTTAGAGAGAATAAGATAGATGCAACACTCTTCATCCATCTTTATCCCACATTATTCACATAAAATTATGAGTATTTTAAACTTAGATAGATAGTCTCCAATGCAAGAAAAATCATTTGGTTTTAAAGTCAGTACTTGATTTTATGATTGTTGTGCTCAAATAATATTGATTTTACCAAACATAGCTTCAATCTTTTTCCAAGCTTCATCGGGGTCATCAATTTCTTTAAGGTTGAACCTTAAATCAGGAGAGATGGACATTCGGATTAGTCCATGTGCTTATTCACTCCTATTATCCCATTTGACTTTCTTATCAACATCAGTGGGTTATTTTTCCTTTCCCAAGGTAATCTGGTACAAGCCTTTACTTCTTAATAAATCCTCCATATGAGATTTCCATTGGAAGTAGTTGGTGATAGTAAGAAAAAAATTACTATAAGAAGTCATATTAAATATGTATATAATATATTTAAATACTGAAATTGATTATTTGGATGGAAAGATATCGAAAATTTGTGTGGTTTTTAAAAAAAGACACTAAAAATGGACTCCGGATGTGAAAGTTATGCCCTTTTTAAAAAAAGGCAAAAATGGTAACCAAAGGACCACGTGGTGGTGTAAGTTGTTTTATGAAGTGACCCACTTTTATAAAGAAAAGTGGGGATCACTTTTACAATAAAGTTACTTTATAAAGAAAAGTTGCATGCAAAATAAATAACTCTAAAATAAAATATTAAAGCTACTTATAGTGATTCACTTTTATACTTGAAGTGAAATATACTTTACAATTTGAGCATGAATTTTTTCAAAAAAAGTAACAAAAAGAGAGACTTGAACTCAAGACCTCTTACTTAATAAGGCAAGTTTTCACCAAATGGTCTAGCAAAACATATTGTATTATTTAGAAAGAGGATTGGGTTTGTTGTTGCTGTTGTTGTTTTTGAAGATGACCTCGGAGAGCATGCTAAAAAAATATCTTTTCACACAAGAAAAAAATTTGCTTATCAATGACAACAAGGGTTAGATCTCGGTTAGCTTACCTGGAAGATGCACCTTTTTCCTATGTTTCTGATTTTCCAAAATCGCACAGGGAATGGGACAAAGAGCATACATAGATCTAAAAGAGTATCAACCCAGAAACAAATAATATAAAACCAAAATAATACTCTTGAAAATATTTTAAAATGTGTATTTAGGCTTTATACCTTCGTATCTGACTGAAATGGTTGTATCTTGGGCAAACAGAAACTGTTTCGAGTGAAAATAAAAGTGTTCCTGACTGAAACGGGCACTCTGGATGCAATAGAACAGTCCTCTCAGCCCATAAATGTATGAAAGTGATAGAAAATGGATATGAGTAAACTCAGCTTCATGATCTCGATCTACAACAAAAGTGGGTCTTCAAACAGGCTTTGATACCATGCTCGAAAACACATGTATTCCAATAGAGGAAGAACACCTTCAGTAACCACTCACACAACTAGATCAAATATCAACACATCGATGTTTTGACATGGTAAAACCACGGGGAAACATCCATGGCCCCAACCAACGCAGCCACCTGGATCAGTTTATTAATGCAAAATAAAAATATTACAGAGAGATTTTACAAGAGATTTTATGACAATCGATTATGGAAAAATGAACCTCGATGCTATTTAAATAGATATCATGGACCAATTAGGTGTTAAGCCACAGATCAATGGTCATTAAGATGGAGAAGAATATGAATTGTTAGATCACTTTATGTCAGGAACATATCGTGACCATCGGATTTCCTAACTACAAATGCATACTAATTCATAATAAATAAACACACTAAGAAACACACTTTTACCTAATGACACATTATACTAAGTATATATTAACTAACTCCTAAGTGTATAAATATCATAACACCACGAAGATTGCAGAAAATTCTTAAAAAAGCATGACAATGGGTTGGACCTCTTACCTGAGTTCTTGGAGAACTCAGTGGTTGTCCCTGAGGATATCACGAGATTGCAGGTTAGCTCATTCAAAAATTATTTCCGGGAAATTGCTTGGATTTTCATGAGGATAATAGGACAAGAAACTATAGCCAACATTTCCCTCATGATTCTTTACATTTTATACTTTACAGTCAAGGAACATGCCATCTTCGATTGGGGAAAGTTGATTTCCATTGAAATCTCTTCCCAATTGTCACAATACAAGAAGGAGAAGAAATTATTTATGCCATCTTATTTGTTTTTCATAATAGCATATTGATGTCAGTTTCCGAGATTATCTATGTGTAAGAAGGCAAACTGTGAATTCAACCCGGTAACCTTCTAGTGTCAAACATTATGGAGGCACAAAGCCTCCCAACATTTTTATGAAATTTTTAATGATTTTGTTTCAGTTTTTAAAGGATTGTTTTTGGAAAGGAAAATCCCCAGATGTCTGATCGGGTGAGTAATTTCATGGATAGGCAAGGGACACTAGAACAAATGGAGACTTACAATGTCATAAGGATTTTTTATTCCAAGGAAAATCCTTCTTTCCTTCCATGCCACATATCTGACAAAATGTTTGTTACTGAAATAGAAATGCAGTACAACTACTTGTTGCATTTTTTCCATGAAAAGAGAAAAAAGAAATGCATACCTCCTCCTTGGAAAGTTGGGGACTTCATATTTAGAAATATATGAGGAAAGGGTAAAAGGGTTCGATCCTACCAGAATTTTTGTAGAACATCTACTGGAAATTGGCTTCATCAATTATTTTATTAATTTTTTTCTGAATGAAGGCATAGATAATGACTCGAGCACTCCTGCTTGTGACACTAGTGATCTAAAAACAATACTCAACACCAATGAGTCGTCCAAATAGAAAGGAAAAGGTCCCGGTGAAAAGAGTTCCCAATCCCCAACTGTAACTCCAAAGAGTACAACATCTCGAAGAAGTGCTCCAACGAACCACCAAATTAAGAAGCTGAGCCACAATTATTCAGGCAGAGGAGGAGATAAGAACCCTCCTTCGATAAAAATTGAAAGTTCCCATAAACTTCCCTTGAGGAAGAAAATAAAAAACATTGTGCAAGAAGAGGAGGGACCTCAAGCCAAAAGAGATATCCGCGACCTCTCCCTCAAGGATATGGAACTTGAGATTTAAATCGAAAAAGTGTTCCCCAATGCTGATCAACCAGAGGACATGACTCACTAGAATCCTCTGATGGAAATAATTGAGAGAGAGACCTTCGATGAAGAAGAGTCTTTTGTATTTTAGAGTGTTGTTTTATACAGCGATTCCAAAAATTTAATTATTGAGAAAAGAGATGTAAAGAATAAAAAGGGAAAATCCCATTCAGAGGTTAACCTACGAAACATACGGCCTTCCCAAATTTCTCAAATTCATCGAGCAACTGGAGATGCTCTAGATGATTCTAATAGAGGCCTTTAAACAGAGAACACCAAGTTAAAGGAAAGAGTCAAAGGATTGGAAGAATATTTGATGCTTCTTCCAGTACTTGCTAGTCCTTTAGCAATAATTGGGCCTACCACACTTGTAGAAAAACTAAAAGGATCTTCAATCTTGCTCACATCATCCAGGGGATATGTGGAGAAGAACATTAAGAAAATAATGGAATTAATTACATAGGCTTGGGATATGTCAAAGAACATGGTCTCTTTTGGAATGAGGGCACACACATTCCATGAATATTTACAGGTGGATTTAAAAAATGAATAAGGTTTTTACCTTGACGCAGTCATACCCTTCAGTTTTAAAGTTACCAATATGACAGAGTTGAGAAGAAGAGAGTAGGATCTCCCTTCTCCGAACCGGATAAAACAACTAAGTGCATGCTGGAAGGAAAAGGTTAAAAATTTGAATATAATTGTCCAAGCATGCAGCGAAGCCATAACAAGGAGAGAATTGTTTTTTAAAAGGATGACTGAAATAGACCTAGCCAGAAGCACCAATGAGGTCCAAGACCCCAAATTGATTCTCAAGTCGTTGTTCCTAACCAATAAAGACTTTGACAAACAAGTTGAGATATTTAAAGGGTTGTCATTTGAAACGTTATATGGAATTATTGAGTATAATGAAGATGACGTGGAAAACATGTTAGTGGATTATTCTATAAAAAATCAAGATATTGAATAAGCTTTGTGTAATATTTCCATTGATATAAGGGACTTGGAGGGAGATCTTTTCAATACAAAAATCTAGCATGAAATCAACACGGCATCAATGAGAAGCTATATCGAAGAGTGGTTAAAAAATATATCGACAAATTGACTGATGAAGGGCAAAAGGCAGTTGAGATAGTTCTTGTATCTACCGATGAAAGCAATAAAAGGACATCATCAAGCAAGTGAAAAAGGAGGAGATACCATCATAGTAAGTTCATATTGATCACATCCTTGTTTCTTTATCGATTTCTTTATCCAGTTACTCCACCTCTTTAAATAGAAAGTTTTAACCGAAGACTGATAATTTATTTTTTCTTCTTACCAGGTCTTGTTATCTTCCACCACCCACTTTCTTCTTTCTACAAACTTCATTCTTATATATATTTGTTTTATGGTCCACGGGATCCCCAATACCAGTCTTTATGAAAAATACATTTAAATTTTGGAGAATATGTAATGAACTATATATTTTTTTTTAATTCCAAGAGAGCTATTTTGGGAACAATCTCGATTGTACTTTGTAACCCAGTTTTCTAAATATAAAGTATTTGAGGTTGATCTATCGTTATATTTATTTGTGCTTCCCATGTATCACTCTGTCAAAGTTCTCTTATGCATGCAGATCATTTTCTTTTATTTTTTATGTGATCATAAATATGTATCCCTACTATGATGGATGTGAGGAAATTTTGTTTATTTGATTTAAATGTGTGAATGTGTATGGTTCCTGGTCCACTCTCAGGAACTTTCCTTAAAAGAAAATAAAAACATTTTCCATTTTTTTTTTATTTCTTTTGATTACCATGACGAACTTCCATAAAACTCCCACATTCTGAAGACCTCGAGTCCCATGAAAATCATAACAAAGGATTACCACCTCTATAAGAACGCATGGGGGGTTTGTGTCCTCGCGAGGTTTTTGTTTATATCCTAACGGATTCAAGCGTCAACATTTTTGGTGACCATATTGGGGACATGAAATAAAAATTTGGAACCTAGCCCTACGTTTGTGAAAGAATATATGACTTTACCCCAGGGTAATCAGTCCCATTTAGAAATTGGATTGAATAATCAACAAATCATTTTACACCAATTCTATAATATGGAAATAACGACAACCTAGAATCGAGAAGAGTTAGAAAGGTTCTGGAAGATCTTAGTCCAAGAAGAAGAAAGAGAAATCCTCTAAAGACAGAGGAGAGAAGAACGAAAAGATCGAAGAAATCAAAGGCTAGCTAGAGAAGCACAAGAAAAAGATCAAGATTGAAGTTGGATGAATACAATGAAACCATTACCAAAAGTAAAAGTAAGCAACTCTCTATCTTTAGAAGTGATCCAAATGGCTATTGGTGGCCACCCACCTATTCCAACTAGCTCCTCGTGTCCATTTTTGTTCAACATGTCTTTTTTTATTGTTTTATAATTGTGATTTATACACTTATGGGGTTGTCTGAAGCCTCACACATTCTCCGGGTGGATACAGGTGGCCTCTCGCCTAATCCAATTGGCATATTTTGTATGTTTTCGTATCAGCACATCTTGTTGTACTTTCAGGGATGTTTTGAGGCCCTAAACATTGTTTTTTTGACTCACGACAATCAGACTGTAAACAAAGTGAAAGTCTGACGACGAAATGTGTATTTCTATGAAATACCTTTCCAATGGGCTATCACATGCCTAATACGGAGGTTGTATGAAAAATTTATGAACCTAAGAAGTTGAGGTACCAAATTACACCAACTTACCCATAGGGCCCACATGAATTTTGGTGTTTCACCTTCTAGGGTTAGGTTTTTGGATGTCTAGGGTTTTGACATTCATGAGTAATATGAAAATGGCCTATGGAGCCTCATTGTAATCCATTCTTCTCAAACGAATGTGCGTAGCAGCCACATCTCTTCTCAGAGATAGCTACCACCATTTGTGCAAGTTTCAATTCTGCAGTTTTACAGTTTCAACCTATTTCATTATTTAATAGAAGATATTGTTCACTGAATAATTGTGTTATTATTCCTATTGATGTGTTTATGGTATTCAGTCTATAATCAGTTCGTTCTGATCCTAAATATGGATCAGTGGTATCAGAGCGGTTTTCTCTTCATTCATTTTTCTTCTTGCATGCCCTCGACAAGGTCTGGGTACAAGAAGTTGGGACTCGAACCAATCGAGCCATTACCATATCGGTCGCGTCGAACCCGAAAAAAACCCAGGGGAGATGAAAAGAAAGATGATGGAGCATGATATCCTATTAAAATGTTGAACAAAATGATGGACAACTTCGCACAGATCCTTCGACGGTTGCCCATGGGAGAAGCATATTCATCAGGAGGCCATGTAACCCCTTCAAGGTATAGGTAAATTTTGATATTCCATTATTTGAAGGACTGATATATGTGGATGTTGTAGATAAATGGTTAAATCTTCTCAAAGGATATTTTTCGGTCCACAATTTTTCCGATCGAGAAAATATCACTTTTGCACTCCTCAAGGTCATTCCCCATGTTAAATACTGGTGGGATACCTACTCTGAGAAAAGGGTCATGGAGGAATCTGCAATTTTTGTGATGGCCCTTACGTGGTATTCCTTTCGGGACGTCATTAAAGAAAAGTACTACCCTATTGGAAGCTATGAGGACCAGTACACCAGATGGACCACCCTACGCCAAGAAAGGGACTAGACAGTACCAGACTTCACCAATATTTTCCATACCCTCCGCACCAAATTGGCTATCAAAGATTATGAGCATCATCTGGTGCTTAAATACCGTGGTTTTTTTCATAGATACATTCAAACAGAAATGGAGTTCCTGGACATCGCCTCATTGGGCACAGCTTATAGATACACTGTCAAGATTGAGCAGGAATTTAAGTAGAAACAATGAGATTTTGGATCTACAAACCCCTCACAGCCAAAGCAAGGCAAAGGCAACCCCAACCCACACAGTAGGGGACCAAGTTTCGATGGCCTCCCTAGGGACAATCCATCCAAGACGCAACAAAAGAAGGGCAATGAGAAGATGAAGAAGGACACGGGAAAATGGTGTGAGTACCATAAAATTCCTTGGCACAACACCGATAAATGTCGCTCCAAGCAGTCCCTCGTGGTTGAGTTGAAGGCTTCCGATTCAGAGGCTGATTCTAATTCCTAGTCAAATCCTGAAGGAGGGAAGAAGATTATCGATGTTGAACCCAGTGTCATGGTCGCTACCACCAAAGTCTGACCAAGTGAACCAGAAGAACCAAAGGAAGGGGAATGCCTCTTTCACTTGCAGATGTGGGTCAAGGGGGATCTGATTCACTTCATTTTCGACAGTGGTAGTCAAAAGAACATGATTTTAGTAAAGGTCTTCAAGTGATTGAACTTGCCAATGACACTGCACCCGCAACCCTACACCATTGACTAGCTTCGTCAAGGAAGAGATCTTCGTGTCAGCCAACAATGTCATTTTTCCTACAGCATCAAGCCTTTCAAAGATGAGGTACTTTGTGATATTTCTCCCATTGAAGTTTGTGATGTTATTTTAGGACAACCATATTTCTGGAAGCGTCATGTTGTGTATGATTCTAGACCCCACAGTGTTATTATTACTTTGGGTAGACAATTGTACAGGATTCTAGAGGTGGCACCGCATACTGATATTTATTTAATCTCGGTTAAGCAATGCAGTAAGGTCATTTCACAGACTGGGAAGTTCGTATTCTTTGTGATCCATGCTCACAGTAAGCAGAAGGTCACCGCCACATCCATGGCCTCTAAAAAACACCTCTCTTTGTAGAAGAAGCAAGTGCACGGGATCGTGGAAGAATATAGAGACATCTTTGTCTCACCTACAGGGGTACCAACACACTACCAAGTCAAGCATCCAATTGATCTGACCCCCAGAGCACCTCTACCTAATGGACCAGTTTATCAACGCTCATTGATGGAGAATGACGAAATCAGGCGTCAGATCCAAGATCTTCTTCAAAAGGGGCGCATCAGACCCAAATCCTCCCCCTGTGTAATCCCTATTGTACTAGTGTAGAAAAAGGACAGAACTTGGTGACTCTGCATTGATTACAGAGCCTTAAACAAAATAACAGTCAGGAACCTCTATCTCATTCCCAGGATTGATGACCTTCTTGACCAACTCAAGGGGGGAAATTTATTCATCAATATTGACCTGAATTCTGGCTACCATCAAGTTCCCATCGAACCAATGGATGTCTGGAAGAGAACCTTTAATTCTAAGGAAGGTCTCTACGAATGGCTAGTCATGCTCTTTGGCTTAACAAATGCACCAACCACTTTCATGAGGTTAATGGACGATGTATTGAGAACCTTCACCAACTCCTTTGTGGTAGTATATTTGGATGGAATCCTCATCTTCAGCAGAACATGGGAGGAGCACATGCGACATATTCAACAAGTTTTGAGAACTCTACGACAGCACAAGCTTTATTCCAACTTGGAAAAATGATCTTTTGGCATGAACATGGTCCAATACCTGGGATACATTGTTGATGAGAATGGGGTACATGTTGATCCAACTAATATCCAAGTCATCCATGATTGGCCAATCCCGACCACACTGACCGAGCTTTGTAGATTCTTAGGACTTGCCAATTTTTACCGATGGTTTGTGTTGGGATTCTCCCATATTTCCTAGGCCCTAAGCCAGGTGACCAAGGGTGGTGGTAGGGCCAAGTTCGTTTGGGGGAAGGAGAAGAAACGAGCATTTGAAGATCTAAAACATTATTTTTTCTCAACTCTCATACTCTCCTTGCCTGATCTGCAACAACCATTAGAGATTGAGATTGATGCATCTGACTATGTTGTGGGCACAATTCTCACTCAGCATGGGCATCCGGTGGCATACCATAGTGAGAAATTCTCCGATGATATCTTTAAATACCCCACCTATGACAAGGAAATGTATTCCATTGTACAAGACTATCGTCAATGGAAACATTACATTATGGGGATAGAGATGATCATACACACTGATCACAAGGATCTGCAATTCATACAAACACATGGTAAATTGCAGAACGAACTCCATCAGAAGTGGTCCACCTACTTGCAGCAGTTCCATATCAACATCAAGTATAAGACAGATATCTTCAATCATGTCACTGACTACCTCAGTTGGCCTCTTGTGGCTGCACTTACCACTGTGCTCCATTCCTTTGCACATGAAACATCAAAGTGGCCCCAACTTTACCAGCAATATCCAGACTTCTCCACCACATAGAATCTCTTGGGTATAGGTGCCACTGTCACCAATTTTCACATTCAAGATGTACTCTTATGCCACCTGGGTCATCTCTATGTTCCTACAAGCAAGCGTGAGAAGATAATTTTGGAATCCCACTATAGTCGGGTGGCGGGACATTTTGGCGTAGAGAAAACTGTGGACATCCTTGAGAAACATTTTTATTGTCCAAAACTTCGACTGTACGTTAGCAAATATATTAGATCTTTCACTTCCTACGCCATTTTCAAGTCATCCATCAAGAAGCAAGGCGTATACACCCCTCTACCTATTCCTGAGAAGTTGTGGGAGTCCCTCTCCATGGATTACATGTCTGGTTTGTTGACCACCAAGAACGGAAATGACTGTGTGTTTGTGGTCATTGATCGGATTTCAAAGATGGCCATCCTCACAGCATGTAAGAAGATTGTCATAGTGGTCGATACTACCAAGCTCTTCTTCGAACGATTTTAGGTGCACTTTGGGATACCACATACCATCATCTCCAACTGAGACAACATGTTTATCAACACCTTTTGGTTGAGTCTCTGGTCTCTGTTGGACACCAAGCTCACAAAATCCACTTCTTTCTACCCCCAAACTGGTGGCCAAACTGAGTTTGTCAATCGGATGATTGTGCACATCTTGCGCATGTACAACTCTAAGCATCTTCTTACATGGGACGATAGTCTCCCATATGTCCAACACATTTGCAACAGATCTCTCCATAGTTCCACCGACCATAGCCCATTTCAGGTGGGTCTGGGATTCCAACCCTTGGGACCCATTGATGTTTCACTTCCCCTTTCCACCACACAGACAGACTCTTCCCCTAATCAGTTTGCGGTTGAAAAATCCACCAAATTCATTGAGTGGATTCAGCACATCCACCAACAGGTCCAGGAGATTTTTCAGAAATCCAATGCTAAGTACAAGAAATGCCATGATAAACATAGGGTACCACACCAGTTTTAGGTTGGCGACAAAGTTTGGTTACATTTGCAGAAGGAGCATCTCATCGGGCCCCATCGGAAGCTTCGCCCACTTCGTTATGGGCCTTACACTATCACCAAGGTTGTGGGTAGAAATGATTTTAAGCTCAAAACCCCACCCTTCCTTGGTTTGCATCTATTATTCAATGTGGAACTCCTTTGGCCATATTTCCCACCATTATTGGACACCTCTGAGATCGCCAAACAGCTAACACCAACAGAGCTCAACCCTGACTGCATGGAACAAGCATCCACCGATTATATAGTGGACACATAGGTCAAGGGCACTCACCAGTAGCAAATCCAGCTTTATCGGGTTGTCAAGTCAAGGAAACTCCTACACCAAGGCAAGTGGCTCACCTGGGGACAAATCCAATATAAGTTTCCTCACCTGATGGGGGAACTCAACGCAATGGAGACCATTACTTCCTAATAAGGGAGGATTGATCCAGATGGATATTGGTGGCCACCCATATATTCCAACTGGCTCTATGTGTCCATTTTTGTTCAGCACATCTTGTTGTACTATTTTATATTGGAGACCATTGCTTCCTAAGAAGGGAGTATTGATCCAGATGGATATTGGTGGCCACCCACCTATTCCAACTGGCTCTGCATGTCCATTTTTGTTCAACACGTCTTGTTGTACTGTTTTATAATTGTAATTTCTACACTTCTGGGGATATCTGAAGCCTCACACATTCTCCAGGTGGATACATGTGGCTTTTCGCCTAATCCAACTCGCCTATTTTGTATGTTTTCATATCAACACATATTGTTGTACTTTCAAGGCTATTTTGAGGCCCTAAACATTTTTTTTTACTCGCCATAGTCAGACTGTAAACGAAGTTAGAGTCTGATGGAGAAATGTGTATTTCTCTTAAATACCTTTCCAACGGGCTATCACGTGCCTAAAACAGAGGTCGTATGCAAAATGTATGACCCTAGGAAGTTGAGGTACCAAATTACACCAACTTACCCATAGGGCCCACATGAGTTTTGGCATTT
>SNQJ01S0046244.1:35121-46352 GCA_010110895.2 Picea sitchensis | reverse complement strand
GGTTATCTGTTCCTATATCTGTTGGGACAAAAAGTAAGTAGTGCTTGTATAATTACGTATATCAAATGCTCCTGCAACCTTTGCTTATGATAGCACGGGATCCCGATCTGGAACCAACCGAAGAGGATCTGGTTCCGGCTCTCGATCTGAACCTGGAAGGGGTAGCGGTTTTCACTTCAATGGATACCTTTGTCCCTACCTTTTCCTTTGCTGCGGGTGAATCTGCTTCTGGCTCTGAGACTGCCTCTTTCACTGGAACTGCTTAAGCTTTTGTCTTGACTCCTGACTCTGGTGTCCTTGCTTCTGTGTCCTTAGCCTTAGCTTTGGCCTATGCGGCATAAACTTAGACCGGAACCGGAGCAGACTAATAGCAGCTGGGTTCATGTGTCTGGCGTGTATATCAATACGAAGCACTGATGAGGTCATACATGTGAGGAACCAGGGAAAAAGAAAGGCATTTCCCTCGCACACGTAATAGACCTGGGTAGGTAGGGAGGTCTAATCACCCCGGGCCCTAGCCAATCGTACGGGAAGTCACCATGGCATACTGTAAAGTCCCCACCAGGCCTTTAGAGGAGACCATAGGTACAACGGAAAGCTATCCGAGAGCACAATGGAGATGCTGTTCTGAGTTGTATGTCCTTATAAAGAAAGGTTACTGCTTCAGGCAGGTAAATCCCTCGATCGGAAGGCCTGGTCCCTCGATCGAAAGGAAGGAAGGCCAAGGATAGAATATAAGTGGCACACAACTGGCTGGAGTCTTTCATTCTATTGAGGGCCCAGAGAATCTCATAAGTTACACCCGATTCCCAGCATTTAGAGATAGATGACACACCCAATTCCCCTAGATAGTTGCTTCTCTTTGTCCCATCTAAATAGCAGTGATTAGGTAGGGTCTCTTCCCCACCTTATCCCCTAGAGAAGTTCTCTCTCACTGCCTCATCACCATAGCAATCATTAGGGTCTCTTTCTCGCTTCTTTCCCCACCTCTTCCCCTAGAGAAATGCCCCTTCAATTCCTAAACCAAAAGGCAGGAGTTCAGGTTATTTCCTTGCTACTCGCGCTTTCCATTTCCTGCTTCTCAGATCGCCCTAGCGCTTTGGTCAATCAAAGTATTGAGGGAATATTAATATTATAGTATCTTTTTCGCTGCTTTATTCATAGGTTTGCGGAAGAGGTTTTCCCCTGACCTCGCTCCTCATGCTACTATTGGGGTGATAATCCCTACCTCGTTCTACTATTGGGGTGATAATCCCTACCTTGCAAGTAGTTCCAATCAGTCCAAAATAGTCGTAATCATTCAAATCTCACGGTTTGAATCCTTTATTATCTCTCAATACGATGGAAAACATACACCCGGAATGATCGGAGAATAAATCTCTCCTGATCGAAGAGAATATAAGGGGCCATGCTTCGAATCACGATATTTTCTCGGGGATTGGGTCGATTGCATTATAGAGTTGTGAGGTGCCGCATCACTACTCACGCTTTCCATTTCCTGCTTCTCAGATTGCCCTAGCGCTTTAGTCAATCAAAGTATTGAGGGAATATTATAGTATCTTTTTTGTTGCTTTATTCATAGGCTTGCGGAAGAGGTTTTCCCCTGACCTCGCTCCTCATGCTACTATTGGGGTGATAATCCCTACCTCGTTCTACTATTTGGGTGATAATCCCTACCTTGCAAGTAGTTCCAATTAGTCCAAGCCAATCGTAATCATTCAAATCTCACGGTTTGAACCCTTTCAATTCAGTAATCAAATGACCTAATCGGGAAGGATGGGTTCTAAACCCGCCTCTTAGATCCTTCTCTTGAGGGAGCCTTGTTCCTAACTCCTTTACTAATGTGAATGTACGATTACTAAATCAGGGAATTGTCCTCATACTTTTATATTCTTCCCGTCAAACATAAAACAAGGAGTAGTTAAAAGACTTACCCCATAAGGCAAGGAGTTAGTCATTCTAATACTGACTGCCTTAATCGGTCATTAGAAGGACCGACTGACCAAGATATTATATATGTTGCCATAAAACAACTAATCGAACCCCAATCAACCTAATAATAAAGCTTCACCTAACCTATTTCCTCAACCATGACCGGGAGAATTAGGTTCACTCGCCTACAGGGAAGGCCTGTAGGCTTCTTTCCCCTTCTCCTCCCTTTTTGGGGGCCATTTAAGCCACACAAGGAAATGAAAAGTTTCAGGTAGATGGATGTTTACTGGCATTCATTCCGAGCTCGAGTGACTGGATTTACTTCCTCTAAAGCCTTCATTTCCATCAAACGATCTGGTCTAGATTAGTCAACCTTCCTCAAGTGCTTTCCTTCATATAAATAAAATGTTCTTTCCTTAGTGGGTGAAACTCTCTTATCTAACTGACCAATCGAGATATTATATATGATCCACCACCATTCTCGTGAGAATGAGTAGGGTGATCTAACCTTGAAAGTGGGTCGTTCGATCTTTCTTGGGCTTGGTTAAACTATCTTCTTGACTGTCTATGTCATCTTGACTGTCTAGGTCAGTCGGATCGTGATTGGCTTGGCTCTCTTTATTCTGTCTGTAATATTCTTATATATGTTTCTCTCCTCGTAAGGTATATCCTTACCATTTTTTCCTGACTGTATGGGCTAACTGTCTGGGTGGTTGAAAGGATCTACTAGATAGGATCTATTTCTTGGGAAGGGCTTTCCGGGTGTTTTAAACCTATGGATAGGAGATTTATATTGAGAAAAGCCTCCTACAGATCCATACAGTTTGGTTCTTTCCTCCATACAGATTGCCTCCTTCTCGACATATTCTGATTCAGAGTCTCCTTACCTTCTCCATCTCGTAGGAACCTCTGGAGTGGACTCACCCCATAGAGCCCCGAAGATCTCTTTTCCCACTATTGATGCGACAGTTCACTAAGGAAACTTTGCCGAATACCTTCAATGGTTATGCGCTTCAACCCCATTACTGGGTAATAGCAGTGTTCAAAGCTGATAAGCGAAGCCCAAGAAATGATTGACTACACAACAAATCATCAAGAACTCAAATATCCCCTAAAGCTTACTTATCCCTCCCTATCTTTTTTCCCTACCCTTCCTAAGCCCTACCCTTTATTCTAACTAAAGCCCACCACCTTCATTCGTTAGCCCTACCCAGACTTCTCGAGCCCTACCCTTCCTTAGATTTTTTCATGTAACCTCTTCCCCAACCTCCACATATGATGTTTTATGCAATTATTTCCTCTGTCACTGAAGTTGGGAAAATCGTAGCCCAAATAACTTAGCATTCTGGAAGTATTTCTAGTGCCATTAGGCTTTATAGTCTTCGCCCAAATACCTGTGTGCGCAGTCTGGAAGTATTTCCAGTTCCAAGATAACTCATAAAGCTAAAACCCTGCAGATTCCCCATTACTAGATAATAGCAGTGTTCAAAGCTGATGAGCGAAGCCCAAGAAATGCCATACGAGGAGCTAGATCCTTAAAAGGCGAGTCTCAAAGCTAACCCTATCTTCGTGACTCATCCTTCTCACTCATGGTTGAGGCTGGGTCCACACTTAGGTTGACCAGGCTATTGAAGTCATCTGTAACAAACCAAAAGACCTGCTAACCACACAAGCGCTTTCGCAAGTAATTATTTCCTCTTAACACCCTTCCTCCACACTTGGGTTGACCGATTCGGGTTACTGGGCTTTCTAGTCTGTGCCCCAAGACCGGCATGAACCGATTATGGAATTCTTTCCGGTGCCCAAGTCTTGTAAAGGCACACACAAGTAATAAATTAAGTCTTTCCTCGAAGACTAGGAAGCATAATGAAGTCAGTGTTGTTACTCTACCAATCATAGTCCTAAAGAGAATAATAAAACTAATTAAACTAGGGATAAAGGGACTATTATAACTGATCAAAAGAATGGGACTGAAACCGCCTAATTATATCCTTCTCCAGAGGAAACCTCATTCCCTTATCTCTTCTTATCAATTCTTTTATCACAGATTGAGGTAATCCTTTCAATTCAGTGATCATCAAATTACTAATCGGGGTGGGAATGAATAATGGAATTAACGGGGGAAAGAGATACTAAATAAGGGAAGGACTAAAACTGAATTATTATCTCCTTTTCTAAAGAAGCCTTGTTCCCCCTTTTTATAGCCTTATTACTTGACTTCCCCAAGAAAGTCGTCTACATGAATGATATTTGTTTCTATTACTAATGTGACTATACGACTACTAAATAAGGGAATTTTTCTAATACCTTTATATTCTTCCCATCAAACATAAATCAGGGATTCATTTGAATACTTCCCTTATCGATCGGGTAGTTATTATAAAACTTACCTTCTTTATTGGGGAGTCGAGAGAAGGAAGGACCTACTTACCAATATATTCTAATGTTTTTCCATAAAACTGATTGAACCGTTTGATACCTCTCTTTTTCTACCTAATATTAGATTCTACCAAATAGTAGAGCTTCACCTTCCCTTTTCCTCAACATGGGATACTAAGGTGGAGACGGGAGAATCCAGTTCCAATCACCTGCCTACAGGGGAGGCAGGCTCTTTAGCCTCCTTATCCCTTGGGGGTGAAACCCATGGAAGCAACAACGAGTGGTTCCTTTTTCCTTCCCCATGAACATTAGTGAGTGGATTCTTAGGGATTTCTTTTCCAGGGAAAGAATCTCTATAGTCTACTATGATCCAACCTAAAGAACTGAGTGGATTATCGTAAAGGCACCTCCAACATTCTGCTCGCTTTCAGCTAGCTGGTCGACCATATTATCCGTGCTACACGGGGCATGGAAGACATGCATTACGAAAGAAGGTAGTCGGGGTTGGATCTTCTCCCATAGTGGGAAAGAAAGAGGTAGGCGATCAAATGCATGCATCGTGGTTACTATCGATCTATCTATTTTTGTTTTTTTTTTAGTGAGACCCATACTTTCATGGTGCATGCCCCTCAACCCTTCATTAAGAGCCCAGAAAGGTCCTCTCCCTATCAACAAATAACTCTAAGTACCCTCTCCCTATCCCTAAATGTGCTCGACCTACTTCTTGTGCATCTTTATTTCAGGTGCAAAGGAAGAGGTGGGACGAAATCAAGCTCGACCGAAGTGCTGCTTGTTAATAGTTCGCATAGAGCATGCATGGACTATTTTTGGCCCCGAACCCATCCTTAAGAGAGAGGATACGACCACGGAACCCTTCCTTTTGGTCGAGCATGGATCCTCTTCCGTCCTTCAGAGAGAGCATGGACACTGTATCAAATAACTACGCCTGCCTCTGTATCAATACGTTACTTACGCCTTACCTATGTGAAAAATGCATGCAAGCAACATTATGCTTGGTTTTAATTCTGTTACACCTCTGTATCAATAGGTTACAGAAATAGCTATGCCTGCCTTTTAAGTAAGAAAGGGAGAGGTTCTTATTTATATAGATAACACGTGTGTGAAGATGCATGAACTATGGCCAAGGAAGTAAGTGTTGAAGTGACGTGTTGATTCAGTTGATCATGTAACCTCTATTTATTTTCTATTGAAACCATATTAGGTAGGATGCATCCAAAGGACAACATGGATGCATGAATCTAGCTTAGTCTAGCTATAAAGAGAGGGGGGAGAGCTTCTTTAGTTCAAATCTTGGCAGAGGTTCACCAACCCGTTTCCTAAGAGGTTCACCCAGCTCAGAGGTTCCGGCCCTTCGTTCTGGTTCACACCCACCCGGCCCTAAACTGATCTTATCTTTTTGATCACATCCGGAAGTGAGTCTTATTACGTAATAGATATGACATGGATGTGGGAGAATGAAGTGGGCATGCCCTTACCTTTTATAGATAGGGATCATGAGAAGGACTACCTGCTATCCACTAAGGTAACCTCGCATACAGGCAATTGACCACAGCGGACCTGTACATAAGCATGGACTAGCATGCTCCAGGAGTTAACTCAACCAATCGACTATGGTTAAGGTGGGTTCATACATTGGCATTCAGCCACAGTGGAGATGCAAGGGCACTATGTATACTCGTCCATCGGGGGTAGGGGATAGAGGTAGATTATAGTAGGTAAGGGGCAGTAGTGAACCTATTGCATTGCAAGTGCATCACAAGTGCCAGAGGTGCACTCGATCCAAGGGCTAGCACTGGCAACAAACCTACCCTAAGAGCGCATTCATTCGACCACTAGTCACTTAGACAGAACAGACGGAATTCACTTTGCACAAGAATTCAACTACCATGCACTTATGCATTGGAAATGTACTATAGTAGACATAGGAATAAGCCCACACTAGCAAGCTCCAGAAGCATACTTTCCTAGCTGCAATGAATAGATCTGTTTCACCATGATCTACTGCAGTAGACCTATGCATTGGCAATATACTACAGCGCACTTGTGAATAAGCCCGCACTAGCAGGCTCCAGAAGCATACTTTCCCAGCTATAGATGCCATGGTCATACACTTCACACATAAAAAAGCTCCGCCCAGCTTGGTTGAGCTCAGTTCTGGCATTTCTCAGTATCAGGTTCAGTATCAGCCTTTGCATCATTCGATGCTTTCATTTAGATTGATCAGTTTCTTCAGTTTGCAAGACATAAGCTTTGGCCTTGGGATCATGCTTGGATTTACCTTCCTCTGGGTGATTGGGCATCACCTGTTCGTGCATCCGACTATGGATTGACGGATGTACCCTTTGCAAGAGGTTAGTTTATGCGTGGCTCATGTGTGTCTATATCGGTGGATTGGTTAAGGTGGAGTCGGTCATGTGGATAGGGAGAATCTAAGGGGTGAAGGTAGTATTATGTGCCCAGAGATCATTGTTGTAGAGATAATAGGCATATGTATATGTTTGGAGTGTGGTGTTTATAAGGTGCATGTTTATGGTTTTTGTTTGGATTGGGCATGTGGGCATTAGGTGCATTGAGGTTGTTGGTTACGTTGGAGGCATTAGGAGATTGTTTGTGTATATACCCAAGATGTATAAATGTGTTGTGTATGGATCTCTAAAACACATGTAGTTTGACTTTGACATAGACCTGTAGGTTTACAAGGGCATGTCGGTTGACAAGGACCTATAGGTTTAGCTTGTCGTATGGTTCTGAGTTGTGTCCAAGGGAATAATACGATATTATGTGATATGTGCATTGAGGTTGGTGGTTACGTTCGAGGCATTAGGAGATTGTTTGCGTATATACCCAAGATGTATAAATGTGTTGTGTATGGATCTCTAAAACACATGTAGTTTGACTTTGACATAGACCTGTAGGTTTACAAGGGCATGTCGGTTGACAAGGACCTGTAGGTTTAGCATGTCATATGGTTCCGAGTTGTGTCCAAGGGAATAATACGATATTACGTGATATGGGCCAAACCACTAAAAATTCTAACTGTCAATACATAGATGAGATGCTACTAAGTCGCTATTTCTTTCTCGGACACCAAAACTGAAGTGGACCGGCCCTAAAGGAGAAAGGCCAATTACAGTGGAAGACATGGGCCAAGGCAGGAAGCAGGTCTATCACACAACATACATTAGATGTCCATTTCGCCAGAGACATTGACTGAGTCAGACTACACCAACCAGAAAGAACAACTACATACATAGATACATAGGAGCGAGCACAAACAGAGCTTACCAACAGCCAGACATACGCGGGAACCCAGACCAACATATCAAAGATATACGCCAAAGCTAACCCTGCAAACCTTAGCTACTACACCTAGCAAACCCATTTGAACCAACAGACAGAGGAGGCACTGGCAGAGGCATAGGCGAAGATAGAGCCTGTAGCATCAGTGTAGATAAAATCTCCACTTAGACCTTCCCATTATAGAAAATCGAGTTCACCGAGCAACTGGTAGCAAATGTGAATAGATATTATCTAACATTTCAAGAGTTCCTCTCAAGGCATATCTGGCCCTCTTGATGATATATCTATGACTATAATTTACTCAACAACTTCTTGGCATCTTGAGTTGCTTCTGAATGATCTTTTTCTGGTACTAGATTGGGATCTGCTACCTTCGCTACTAATAATGACATAGAATGTATGATCAATGATGAATTAGCCTTTGCTACTGATGATGCGACTTAATCGATGAATGATAATATCATGATTTATCTTTTTGATCCCTTTGTGCATCTTGATCTGGCCCAAGCTGAGGTTCCCACTTAAGATGCAGTTTACACGTGAGTTGGTTTGACATGAGCTACGAATTCCACATCATGAGATGCGGCTCCGTCGGTGATTAATGATTCACCTTATGATACTCCGCCTTCGACTACCGATTCACCGCCTTCTCTTCCCGTCCCACCAGATCATGATTCACTACTAGAGATTCTTACTTCGTCCGCAGATTTCACATGAACTGTTCTACCCGAAGAATTTGATCCTTCACCTAAGAGGCAACTATCCCGTATCCATATATAGAATTGGAAGGAATCGAGCCGGAACAGTTGGCTTTTACCTTAAAAATTCGACTGATGGATCAACAAAATCAATGGCTACTGGATCAATTGGTTCAGGATCTGCCTCTGCCTCCCCTACTACCCCCTTTTCTTCTGGTTGCTTAGATGTTGGTTCACCAGGATAGTAAACTGATGAAATGAATGCCCCTACCTTTATTGTTGCTTCTTCTATTGCTGGAGAATATGAAACTAGGCGAATAAAAGCTATGACTATCACTGGCGCATTCACTAGTTCTGGTATTGGAGCTTCAACTGATTCATTGACTGGGTAAAATGATGAAAGGTCAACAAATGCCTTTGCTATCTCTGCTACAGAATCTACTGCGTATCAATCTGCATATGGTTTTGCTTCACCTGGGACTGGATATTGACCTACTACCTTTTATGTTGATGGTATATCAATCAGGTCAACTTCCTATGGCGGTTCGACTTCAACTGTTTCTATCTTCACCTCTGTGGGCTTAGATGCTAGCTTAGATGCTTCTGGTGCTGCTTCCCTTGCCATTGCTGGTGTTGGTGCTGGAAAAACTTGCTCAATTGCTTATGGGTAAACGGCTAATGCTGGTGGAACTGGATAATCTCAAACTGATAGCTTTGCATCTCGATCTACACCTGTATCTGTGCTGGCTCCTCTTGGGTATCAAAATGTAACTACTGCTTTTGGAACTGTAACTACTATGCCTGGGTCTATATGGAAGATATGAAACTAGGGACTATGAAACCATAGCTACAGCCCCTACCTTTATTGTCCTTGTCCTAGCTTATGCCTTTGCTGCTATTACTGACGTTGGTCGCTAGCTAGGGGCTTGACGTCTTATGTATTATATGTACTAAGGGGAAGGAAAGCATAGGGGATACCTCACCTACTGGCCACAACGCTACAGCCTAGCCCTCATGTATGTATTTATCGACCACGGTAGTACATATTGCTCCCCACCAAAAGCTGGAAAGTCTCGTATATATACTATACCTCCTACAATGGGAAAGCCTAAACCCCGGACCCGATTCTATCGGACTATCGTATAGGAAAAATACATTGGGCTCCCCCTGTGTCCCGTTAAAGCTGCACTCCGGCCCACCAACGTTGAACTATATCACCACCATCAATGATTCTCATGCACTTACTTTATGAACCTCATTACATATGTGATTCAGTAGTGGAAGCAACATCTCCACCAGTGAATGATGTCAGTTTTTATAGGGCTGGTTAAGAAGCACCCGGAAAAAAGTAATAGACAAGGGAAAAGGCACCGGTTGAACCAGTTGTTTCCCAAGTTTAAGCAGCACCAAAGCAAGCATAGTAAAAGGTAGAGGTTGACCTCACATAAGTGACAGAGAAACCAACAATTCTAGGTCGAGCTTAAGTTGATCCACCAGCATTTCGTCCAGCATCAATGTAGATAAAAACTCCACTTATACCTTCCATTTAAAGGACTAGAAACAAATAAAGTAACGGAAGAAGCAGTTGACTGAATTTACCCAATAAAGCCAATAGCACAGGAACAGACAGCTGAGGGAACATAGAGGGTTTACCCAGTGGCAACTTAAGGACCATAAGAGGGGAAGGTAGCAAAGGTAGACATGGGCACAGAGGTTGAGCCTATTTCTGTTACAGTCGACCGAATTGATCCCGTTGAAGATACAGTTGCCCGAGTTTCAAAGCCCATTGAAGAGCCATAGCCCGTTTGAGATTCTTCAGTTCCCTATCTAGATCAAATCGCAGAGTCTCCAGTAATAGATCGAGATAGAAAGAAATACCTAGCAGCTACGGTAGCAGCCGTTCGAAAGCAAGATCGAGAGCTAGTAGCCAAAGTTGATCCAACAATTGATCTAGTTGATTCTTTAGTTGAAGATTCATATGCAGTAGTTTCTTCACCTATAACAGATCGAGATCGAGAATCAGAATAACCAATGGCGGGGACAGGGGCTTCTTCGGCAGTGGAGAAAGAAAAAGTAGAGGATCGCAGTGGTTGTTTCACCTGTAGCAGAAGATAAAAAGGTAGTTGATCTTGACCCAGTTGATCTTGTTGACTGAGCAAAGCCCATAGCATACCCCGTTCCAGAACCAATTTATCCCGAACCACCATCAGTTTCAGCAGTTTACCCTTAATCCATTGAAGTTGGTTGGCCTAGTGAATTAGTCAGTTGACCAAGAAGAGTCCATTCGAAACCCAGTTGGTCATGCGAAATCACCAACAGAGACTACAGAGAGAGTAGCAAGCTATGTCGTAACAGGACTAAGCTAACATAACAATCTTCTTAGTTGGAACAACATGGACCAAGGCAATTTTAGAATACCACTTAGAGGAGCTGAATTCCCTGGCACTTTGATAATATAAGCGGGAATACTGGAACTACACTAAGCAACATTGCCTAATGTAGGAACACTTGCGAGTATATTGATCCAGTCAATGAACCAGTGGAACCAGCAGCGGAGACATAGGCTACAGGGACAAGGGTGGTGGGGGCAGATCTGAAACGAGTAGTTTGAGAACCATAACCTCATATAGATTTATAACCACCAAGGCGGAGGCACAAGTAGCCATGCTAGTCGCATTGGTTCAATGTGATAGGAGGGCGATTACTATTAACAACAATTTGTCCCAGTGGAAGCTTAATGTGATTTAGTCGTTAAGAGTGCAAAAATGATTTAGGAATGTGTGAGGGATTAGAGTATTACAGAAAATTAGCACAAATACGGAATAAACAAATAACTTACAGAATTAAGTGTGTAACCATCAACATAGAATCAAAAAAATAAGAAACCAAAGAACAATCCCC